>NQII01009632.1:7759-29287 GCA_002778355.1 Clitarchus hookeri | reverse complement strand
TCCTTTGTATCGCATATACATCAGTTAATCGTCACCTCATAACAAAAAGACAACCAATCCACAATGGTAACCATACTAATATGTCACATTCTACTAATAAACTTGGTGCGAGGATGTGGACTAGTAAAATAAAAATATGATATTTTACAAATCAGCGCTACACTTAATTTACTTTTTCCAAACCACGTGCCGTGCCGAGAAGATTTTTTATAGTTACAAAGCACCTTTCTATATTTCTTACAGACACATGTCCTAACTGGCTGTTGACAGCGAAAAAATTCACTGTCCTCTGCCAATTCTACTACCGTCGCACATGAGTTGCACCTTACCTTATTCGACAACACACCATGTTCTACTAAATAATCAAACAGAAGTGTGGCCAAAACAATGTTAATTAAAAAAACTGGCTAACGTCCAGGTAACACCCGCCACATAGACAACTATCACGCACAGAAGCACTCGTACTTGAACCCCTATTCTTAAATCACAAGTCTTCACACAGTCGGGTTTGGACGTCACAACTCACGCGTGCATCAACACTCCACTTGATGTAACCACACACTACTACATATACCGTCCAACTAACCTACGGTAACGTCTACACTTCCACAGCAGACAGGTGACCGCCACTTCACATTTGTTTACTATGCTACAGCATTAATTGTGTCAGAATATTTAATCCAGCGAGTCCTTATTGTCCCTATTCCAATGGGCAAGAGTGCTTTGGGGTACACACCCTTGTGATTCATCTATCATGAACTTAGGTTTAGTTTGGTTATATCTTCTGCATCTGACTAAACTAACCCCCAACATTATGCAAGCACTGTAATTTCCATGCTAAAATGCAATATGGCACAACACAATCCACTACACCGAATACAATTTCCACTCTAGCATACGACTATGAACAGCTCATTAAACTGAATAATCAAACAGCACTGACGTTACACCCATGCAGTTGGCGGATACACCTCCTTGGTGATATATAGCTGATAACATGTTCATAGGACAAGTTCACCTACTATTACTATTGTACACTCCACAAACACTCTTAATTCTGTACATTAATTAGATTTAACTCTTTACACTGTAAAATTGCAAAGAACCACAAATGTTATGAGCACAAATCTGAACCGATAGTGATTTCTGCTTATAGTTTCTTAACGACTTTCAATTGGCTGTTCTCGATGTCACTACATCATAATATAACTGCACATTGGCGGTACATGTAAACAAAGCTCTGAATGTGTTGTACAATATATATTTTTCCTACTACTCCCACGGGAAGTATTGCAATGCTCTTGTAAATTTCAACAAGGTAAGCCTTACAACATTCAATTATACTGTTTTCATAGCTCTTGGACGTTCCCTTTAAAAAAGGCACTAGTCTTAATAATTACTGTTCCTGTATGTATAAAACGAACCTAGAGGTAACACTCTAGCAGTTAATTGCCTATATCTTAGGTACAGGTAATGAATAAAGTCCTTGAAACAGCAATAAAACATCAGTTAATTGTTTATTTTGAAACTTTTGATTCTTGTTTACTGAAAACAATTTGGATTTAGAGTACAAAGATGTACTATTGATGCAGTGAGATAAATTGTAAAAGTTTTAAATTCCTTTAAAAATAATATTTTTATGTAAGCAATTATTACTTTTTTATGTGGGCTGTATGTTTTACAACTTCTACACCCAACCAGCAAATTCAGGTTTTTGTTACCAGAAGTAGTATTTTGGCTGCTGTAACCCTAGCCCTTTACTGGAAGGTATAAGGTATAACAACTACTTCTGCACCTCCTCGAGGAGATGGTGTAAAAGTTGCAGATGGCATATAATAAACTCAAATAGGTGGGACAAACAGATTTTGAATTTCAGATAAGTTTATTATGTGATAGTGATGGTTAGATTTGGGCGGCTCTTAATATCGAGGTCTTGAGATCCGATGAGGGTGAAACAAGGTGAGAACCCAGAGAAAACCCGCCAACTAGCAGCATCATCCGGCATGAGTTTATTATGTATTTCAAACATGGTAGCCTAATTATTCTGATTATAATTGACAGGGTTGCGAATTGTGAAAATTTAATAAAAAATACTTTATAGACATTTACATGCAAGTTTTTTCATTCAAAATAATTTGAAAATCAGGGACATTAAATGAATATTAATATATTCTATAACTTCACACACACTGAGTTTAAACTTTTGAAATTTATTTCATTATAAGAATTTTAATGCCCTTTAGTACCTATGCGCCCATTTTGCATTGTCGTCTCTGTGTTCTAGGTTAAGTTCAACCCACAGTGAGTAGTGGATGGCATCAAATTTACATATGAGATTGTGCTTTATCACTAATATACATAGCAAGTCCACTACCGAAGGCAGAAACTTGACACACAAAATATCCTTCATATCAGTCAAGGCTATAATTAATTATGTTTATAACTTAGTCATGGTTTAGAAATAATATAATTAAGTTTGCCCTAATGATGAAACAATAACAAGATCACTTATTTTTAAGGCTTGTAATATTTGCATAATTGATAGTGAGATCATGAGATTGCACGGTAATTATCTAGTTTAGGGGCTTTTCTGAAAAACACAATAAAAATTTTAAATTATGATATATTTCTACTCTACTAATGATGCAGAACACGAATATACTAGGGGCGTCGCTTTAAAATAAGTGCAACATATTTTTAAAAATTGAACAAGTTTGTGAGATGACTGTTTCTGACAGTTTGTTTATGTTTATGAACGAAACGTTTTATGCCAACAAAAGTTGCATTAATGGGTTCTGCACAGCTTATCTTGTTCATATTCAAGAGGGCGTACATCCTAGGTTAGTGTAAAACCCAAACATCCTAGGTTAGTGTAAAACCCAAACATCCTAGGTTAGTTTAAAACCCAACAATCCTAGGTTAGTTTAAAACCCAGCAATCCTAGGTTAGTTTAAAAATGTAAAATAGTGATTCGCCCATCGTGGGGTTAGGTTTTGTTAGGTTAGGTGGGCACATATTACGAAATTAGTCGGACGTTAATGCCCCTAGTATATTCGTGTTCTGCATCATTAGTAGAGTAGAAATATATCATAATTTTAAATTTTTATTGTGTTTTTCAGAAAAGCCCCTAAACTAGATAATTACCGATTGCACTCTTACTCCTAGTGTTAATAATAATGTTACACGTTGCTTCCCTTGCCCTCTCCTGCTTGCGAGAGCGAAGAAGTGTGTGAACGTCACACAAGTAACCTGAGAGTGCGACCACAATAAGCTATCGCAACTCCTGCGCTCCTCACCTCCAGCGGATTGAATTTCTGTTGTTATCTGAAAGAATGTTCTGGTTCATTGTCCTTGCCTCTCTTATGCCCCGTTGCACCATTGAGGTTCAGCAATGATCTAGGATAAAATACCTGCTTGATCCTAGTTCAGCACATTTGGCGGTTGCACCATTGTGTTCGGCGCCCCGAGCTAAGATCAATTTGAACCTCGCCTTGAAACGTGCATTTTGGCAGTTCAGGAGGATGTTCTCGGATCAAGTAAATATGAGTACCTTATTTTAAAATGTCAAAGTTATATTGAAAGCAAATTTGTTTTAAAAATGGCGTAGACATTCAAATATTTGGTGTTTTAAGCTCTGTTTGGTACATAAAAATACATTTTTAGTGTTTATAAAGTGAACAGAGAAAAATAAAAGTCAGTGGTGGTAAAATGTAAATTGAGAAATTTTGCAAAGGCTTAAGATACAATGCATTTATTTAATTAAAAATGGTATTTTTTTTTGTAAAGAGAGAATGAAATTCATGCTTATCCCTCCGAACAAACAAAATAGAAAACTGGAGAAGCCATTCAGAATATCAGAAGCTGTCCTAATTTTCTGCGTGAGCTAAATCTCACTTCAAATTTTTTGCTTACGAAAGATCAACTGTAGCCGACAAATGTAGTTTGAAAATACGCGCGTGTGTGTGTGTGTGTGTGTGTGTGTGTCTCTCTCTCTCTATATATATATTTGGGGATTCTAAACAACATTTTACACACTTGAATATTATTCAGTACAACAATTATTTTACTTAAAACAGATAAAACATTGCACCATCTAGTTCTATGTACACTACCTTCTTCAGTAATATTGGTATTAAAAATAACTAAAAAAGTGTGTGCAAAGTGTTTCCAATCAAACAAAACAACTGAAACTAAAATTTTGCAGTGTGTTCAACTAAATTATGTAGTAATAAATCCTAGTCTTAAGAGATAATGTTAACAAAATCTTATAAATTGTCTCAGAACTCAAAATAAACAGTTGCATCATGACGTCATGAAATGAGAGCCATTCGCGGACAGCTTTTCATCTCAATCCTAGTTCCGAACCGAGATCAGGAAATCTATGATCGGAACTCGGTCGTTCGCGTTGGTGCAACACTTGTGCATTGGAACTCGGATCCAACTGAAGATCGTGTTTGAACCAAGATCTGAGATCTTGGTTCAGGACTATTAATGGTGCAACCGGGCATTAGCAGACTCTAGGTGCTGGGAATCTTCCAGATCAGACCACCAAGACTATTTAATCGGCGACGGGCCTTCGAGCCATCAGTTTTGGAGAGTTGGGTGTTTGGATGATTGTGCCAACATGCTTTCAGTGCTGTTTTCGTGGGGAGGAGCTCACTGTGACATGCTAAGCAAGGTTTGCAGGTGTTTCACCCTCTGTGCTGAATTGATTTATTACGAAAACATAAAATTCACATCTTTCTTTTTGATAGGGGCTTAGGACCCGCTCTGGCGAAATTAAAATTTAATGTTTTCTCAAATTTTTCTTTTATATTTTTAGTTTATAATTTTTTTTTCTGGATTTGTTTAAAAAGAGACTAGAAATCTTCAAAAGCTTGCTTTTGTGATATATCTCAAAGCAAGGTATTATATACAATGGAGTGTTATAGGTTTTACAATAATATCAAGTTTCTNTTTTTTTTTTTTTTTTTTTTTTTTTTTTTTTTTTTTTTTTTTTTTTTTTTTTCTTGTTGGGTTTATCTTTGTCATCATTTCCAGTACAGATGGGATATGTCTTCCTGTTAGGCGAATTGGATTTTATTAATTTGACCACCTGTCCCTCTCAGCACTTTTTCTCCCTTTTGAATGAGTCTCGAGAATTTCTCTTGTGAGAGTAAGTTGAAATGTGGCTATTGATACATTTTACCTCATCACTTCCTGCGAGGATTGCTAGTAACTCTCACATTCATTTATTTTTCCGTGCTGCCATGGAAAAAAATACGTTTGTAAAATTATAAACAAATCAAAGAAAATTCTGACATAACTTGGAACAAACACTACAAAAATATGAACCTGTCCCAACTACTGAAAATGTGACTAATAACTCAAAAAAACACTACAGGAAGTATGGTATTATCCTAAACAATTCACCAATATTACACAAAAACTCTACGAACGTCAGCGACCAAACAACGAATATGTAAAATAGCTTGAAAACATTTCCAGTGTGCAAGAAACTAATGCTGTCATTGATACAGGAGATGACAGGCCCATATAGAAATCACCAGGATGACTGCCACTAGCTTCACATGAAGCAGTTGAGGGAATTGTGAAGGAAAGGATAGAGTTAGATGTGATAGAACAATCAGTTAGTCCATCGCCTTCCCCCTTGTACTAGTTAAGAAGAAAGATGGCTGTCTGAGGTTTTGTGTAGATGACCCTGCCACCTTCAAACACCTGATGGAAATAGTCCTCTTTTTAGATAAGTTAGGTTTACCTAGTTGACATTGTTGTGACAGTAAGGATATTTGAAGAGCACCTATTACGCTTAGACTCTGTATTCCAGAAAGTGGCCGCAGCCAACTTGAAACTAGTTCCAAAGAAGTGCCACATAAAAAAAAAAAAAAAAAAAACCCCCCTATAAATTTCTTGAGATATGAAGTGAATGCCCACACAATTGAAACAGACCCCGAGAAGACCAAAGCAATAATAAATTGGCAGATACCATTAGAACCAAAGAGCGGAGTTTTCCAAGATTGTGTGCCTACTTCAGTCTATTTGTACCTGGGTTTGCCACAATCGCCAAACCACTACATGATCTGGCGCAAAAAGGAAATTTCACTGAACCATTGAGTGTGAAATTCTTATATCTCCACCAACCCTGTGATTCTCGAAAAGTGAGGGCATGTTCATATTGGACACTCATGCTAGTGATGTAGGTATTGGAGCTGTTTTTTATCAGATTCAGGTTGGGAAGGAGAGACCACTAGAATATTTCAGTAAGGTATTGCAGAAGCCCTAGAGAAATTACTGTGTTACATCCGCAGGAAGCTTTTGGCCATGGTGTAGGCAATTTCATACTTCCACCCCTACCTTTATGGCATACATTTTATTCTAAGAACTGACCATGCTTTATTATACAAGGTTACTTAATTTCAAGAACCCCGAAGATCAAATAGCCCGGTAGATACAGCATCTTAAAG
The DNA here is from genome assembly GCA_002778355.1 of Clitarchus hookeri. Taxonomy (NCBI): domain Eukaryota; kingdom Metazoa; phylum Arthropoda; class Insecta; order Phasmatodea; family Phasmatidae; genus Clitarchus; species Clitarchus hookeri. Next base: position 22,823 of record NQII01009632.1, on the reverse strand, counting down.
AATACGACTTTGAAACACAGCACAGACCTGGACACCTTCACAGCAATGCAGATACACTTTCTAGGAGGCCATGTGAGCTATTCTGTCATCATTGTGAACACTGAGAAGAATAAAAAGTGGTGAATCACTGATGGTATGAAGGACCATAATTCAAAGTTCAGTACCTTGTGATGGGTCACGTACCTGGAGTGATCAGGGTATAAGGAAAGATCATCTGAATGATCCCACTTTGCAGCCATTACTAAAGTGGAAAGAAGCTGGCTGTTGGCCAAAATGGGAAGAGATATCGAGCCTGAGCACAGCATTCAAAGCATACAGGGCACAATGAAATTCTCTCGTACTGAAGAATGGTGTGCTTTACAGGAACTGGGAAAGTAATAATGGAGAACACAAATGCTTGCAGTTCTTTCCAGAATGCAGGGTTCCCAAAGTTTTATAGGAATTGCACAGCAAGGCAGCCAGTGGCACTTGGGGGTAAATAAGACCCTTAAAAGAGATAGACTGAAATTCTACTGACTTCATTGTCTGGAAAATGTTGAGAAGTGGTGCAGAATATGTGACACCTTCACTGCGAGGAAGGGCTCAATGACCAGGGAACAAGGTCACTTCCAGAAATACAATTTTGGAGCCGAATTTGAGAGGATGGCAGCAAATATTCTGGGCCCCTTGCCTGTCTCAGAGAGAGGTAATCTGTATCTACTGGTGGCCCAAGAATACTTTACTAAGTGGCTGCAGTCATTCCCCTCTCGAACCAGGAAGCTCGTACTTTGTCCGATGCACTCGTAGAGCATATCTTCTCAAGGTTTGGGATGCTACTAGAGCTCCATTCGGATCAGGGAAGAAATTTTGAAGCTGCTGTGTTCCTGGATGTAACAAAGATTCCGGGGATGAAAAAGACTAGGTTTACAGCCTTACACCCTCAATCGGACGTAATGGTTGAGAGACTTAACTGCACTCTTGAGCAGTACCTGTCTGTCTTTGTGGCAGACAACCAAAAAGAGTGGAATTCACAGGTGTCATTCACGAGCTCGGCAGTTCACGAGTCCACAACGGTAACACCATCAAGAATGCTGTTCGGAAGCAAACTACTCCTTTCTAGTGACCTGCTGTTTGGCCGACCGACAGAAGAAGAAGCTGCAGTGCCTTACAATGCCAGCGAATTACATAACATACTAGTTGGCATTTATGATTTTGCTTGACAACACCATAGAATAAATAGTTACAGGATGAGGATGCAGTATGATAGGAGAATTGTCGGGCGAGGTATTTCAAGGACAACTGGTGCAGCTGTACAAACGACAGAGGCGAAAAGGGTACGGCCCGAAGCTACAGAAATGTTATGAATGCTCTTACAGGAACCTGAAGAAAATCAATGATGTGATCTTTTGAATTTATCGTCAAGGCTCTCAGGCGAAGCCGAAGGTTGTCCACATCTACAGACTGGAACTTTCCAAAGGTCTGGATGTTGCAGAGTCTGCTCTGGATGAACACACTTGAGGAGGGGGCAATATTACATGTTGCTGCTCTTCATTGTGCCCCTTGTCCCATCCTGCTCGTGAGAGTGAAGGAGAGTGTGAAGGTCATGCAAGTAACCTGAGTGTACTCAGTGATTTTCAAAGGCCCTCCGTCACACGTACCGCTGCATGCCACGGCGATAAGCCTATTGCTAATTGTGCACTCTTTACCTCCAGCGGATTGAATTTCTGCAGTTATCTGGAAGAATGTTCTGCTTCATTGTCTTTGCTTCTCTCATTAAGACTCGGGGTGTGGGGAACCTTCCAGATCGGGCCACCAAGACTATTTAAGCTGTGACTGGCCTCCAAGCCGTCAGTTTTTGAGAGTTTGGAGGTTTGCGTGGCCTTAAGCAACAGGTGTATGAAGACGACGAGCCAACAGAGCATTGAGCGGTGGCAAGAGTGACCAGCTGGAGTGAAATCAGCGGAATGCAAGCATCGGTACAGTGGAATGATGGGCAGGATGCGTGAGTGTAAGACATATTCAATATGTAAATAATGAGTATTAATTACATGACTGTAACAACTAAAGATACATTTATAAGGACTTTAATTAGAATTGAGCTAGAAATTAAATATTCCGCTCACTGAGAATAACAATAGTAGAGATAGTTAAATTATGTGAATAATATCTGTGTGAATAAATTAAAAATCACATTTAGTTCTATAATTTTATTAAGATCTGTATGCCACACGAACTCAGATATGCCCCTCAGACATCTTGCAACAATAATAACTATTATTATTACTATTATTGATAATGGGTCCCAGACTGCGGCTGCATATTCTATTATCAGTCTAATCATACCTTTATAAGCCTTCTCCTTCACCTTANTTTAGTTCTATAATTTTATTAAGATCTGTATGCCACACGAACTCAGATATGCCCCTCAGACATCTTGCAACAATAATTACTATTATTATTACTATTATTGATAATGGGTCCCAGACTGCGGCTGCATATTCTATTATCAGTCTAATCATACCTTTATAAGCCTTCTCCTTCACCTTACCACTAACTCTCTTCAAGACTCTTCCCAGCATTCCCAATGCCTTTATTCCCTTTCATACTGCTGTCTGTACTTGCTTTTTCCACCTGAAATCACTGAATCACCACCACAAGGCACTTATACTTGGAAGATTCCTTCATCTCCTGCCAGTGCCATTTAGGTTTTCATACCTTCCCCTCTTCCTAGTGAACCTTACAATCTTTGTTTTTTGTACGTTTAAATCTTAATTTTCTTTCTTTCTGGCCACTTCCTTATTTGTTATATTTCCTCCTGCAACAATTTTTCCCACCTACCTTTGCATACAGCACACAATCGTCTGCAAACACCCTCACTTTGCTACCCATCATTGTCCTCAGGTCATTAACCATAATGGTGAACAACAAGGGGCCCAGCACACCACATTTCCTCTGGAGATCTTCTAAACACCACTTCAAGAAACCTACACAGCTCTCTCCCACTAAATTTTAGTGCTCCATTCGCTTTACCATCTGGACCCACTGCCTTGCTACTCTTCAATCTCCCTAAGACCTATGTTATCTCCTCCCCCCTTATCATGAGCTTTCTGTACATCCTACTTTTCCCCTCATTTTCTCTTTGCCAAACATCTTGCTCCTCAAACACTGACAAGTACTGGGTTTTGCAGCAACTCAGCTTTCTCCTTGTCAGTTATTGCACTCCAATCCTTCTTACCATTCAACACTGGGATAACTCCCTCTCTCCCCTCTTTCAACCTTTCTGATATTCCCATACAACTTCCTGCCTTTCCCTTCCTTTATCATGCTGCCTAGGTATTCATTCTTTGCCTGATTAATCAACCTTCCTAGTTCTCTCCCCTCCTTTTTCATACAATCCCTAGTACTNCTAGGTATTCATTCTTTGCCTGATTAATCAACCTTCCTAGTTCTCTCCCCTCCTTTTTCATACAATCCCTAGTACTGTCTGATCCTGTGTTATTCCAACATGTGTGCATTTGCCTACACTTTCTGTTCATCCTTTTTATCTCCCATCCATAGTAAGGAGGATCACCTCCAGCCTTTATTATTTTCTGTGGTACAAATTTCTCCAACATTCTCTCTACGATTCCACTCCATTTGTTCCACAGGCCATCTACACTTTCTACCTCGGCCTACTGCTCAAACCTATCCCTCAAGACATTTTTGGTTTGGTCATAATCAGCAACATCTTCACATTTGTAATTATGTATTAGTTCTCCAGGAACACTTTTTTCCTCTTGGTGATATATAGTACCATTTAGTGTAAAATCATAATTTTTACCTCTTAACTTTGGTGCTTTTGCTAATTGAAAATTTACTTTAGGTTAACATTATTGGCCAGGTCAAAAACTAAGTACATGTAATACAGCCTTGTTGCAAATTGCAATTCTGTTGAAAATTTCTTTTAAATATCTTCACTATTGTTAAAGTTATTAATGAAAACCTGGGTTTGGCTTGGAGTAGGATATCCTGCAGTTCTTTCTACCAGTACTCGTCGTATTGGATCATTGTCATGCAAAATAATGACTTTTTTTTTGCCAGTTTTGTTACCATAAAACCAATATTTACTAAATTCTCAAAAAGTACGATGCCAAACATCAATCGTAACCCAAAATTCAGACATGTTCACAAAACACATTAAGGCTGTGGTCACGCAGGACACAAGAACTACTTCACTTCAAACATGTTCAGCATTACATGTATAGTAAAGTTCAAATGAAAAAATAATCNTAGGATATCCTGCAGTTCTTTCTACCAGTACTCGTCGTATTGGATCATTGTCATGCAAAATAATGACTTTTTTTTTTGCCAGTTTTGTTAACATAAAACCAATATTTACTAAATTCTCAAAAAGTACGATGCCAAATATTAATCGTAACCCAAAATTCAGACATGTTCGCAAAACACATTAAGGCTGTGGTCACACAGGACACAAGAACTACTTCACTTCAAACATGTTCAGCATTACATGTATAGTAAAGTTCAAATGAAAAAATAATCNACAGGACACAAGAACTACTTCACTTCAAACATGTTCAGCATTACATGTATAGTAAAGTTCAAATGAAAAAATAATCTTTGCATGGCTTTGAGGGAAGCAGTGTAGTGGAGGGCTCTCTCGAATGTTCGCTGCTGGAGCGAGGGAATCCATGTGACACTGCTGGTGCCATACATATCAAACTGATATNGGCTCTCTCGAATGTTCGCTGCTGGAGCGAGGGAATCCATGTGACACTGCTGGTGCCATACATATCAAACTGATATCATTCTGTAGTGCCGCGCTGTTAAGTTTTTTTTTTACTGCTAATATGTACGTACGTATGGAGCAATTCTCACCTAACCTTACTTGGTCGCTGTCACTGCTGAACTGAACAACCCCACCCTTTCGTGCTGCAGCAATGGACTCTCCCAACTCGCCCGGCATGTTTTGGACATCTGCGCATTATTTTCTTATTCTGATTTAATTTTACGCTGGTCACTCCGAACTTGTTCCGACTGCAGTTGCTCCCTGTTCAAAGTAAACAGGTTGTGTAGGTACATTGAAACAACTTTTCTTTTGTGCTGCACTCTCATGGACTGCTAAGAAATAAATAGAAAGTATGATTGAAATAGCCAAATTTGATGGGAATTTCTGCATTTGTTGAAATAAATATTAGCCAAGTCAGAAAACAGTATTCACTATACTGTTACAATAAAAAATATGGTAAGTTTTTTTTTAATTAATAGAATAGGTACTCAACCTTAAGGAGTGCTGGAAGTGATTATAGGTAATCATGGGAGGGAGCATGTTTTCGAAGTTAGGATTGTATTTTGTTTGCATTCAGTTATACAGATGTAACCATTGAAACTAGTTTCATCCGTGAACATGTTCAAACATGGCTGCCAAACAAATTTACAATAAGTACATTTAGACCACTTGTGTAGCCGCGTCCTAAAATTGTGCATTTCTCAACTCCTGTCATACTCGAACCTCAGTATACCATTTAGATATAACTGTTTGCATGGTCAAATTGGAAAGACTACAACCATTCCACTTTCCTCAGTCTGCAATAATCAAAATCTATAGCTATTCTAATGGAAAATTGTACTGAAATGTGCATGTTTCACTTCGCCTTTGTTCACTCACTTTGGCTTTATAGGACATAAAGAACATGTTGAATTGTGTAAACAATTTATGTTAATACGTTCAACTATATCAAACTTTTAATACTCAGATCTCGAAACATAACATGATACGAATGCGTAATATCTACACTGTAATTTTTGCAAAAGCAAAATATATAATATTTCTACTTGTGTAACCTACTTTATGAAAAGCATCTCTTATTCATATTATCTAGTTTCTTTTGTAGATAGTAAGCTGCAGGAGTAGTGCGCTATAGGCGATGATACTGGTAATAAACCAGTTATGACAACATGGCATTGATATCATGCACATTGTTGTGTTTCCCCACCCCTCCCTACTTAATCCTTGTGAGAATGCGAGGGCTTTGGATGGTGACACGTTATCTCCCTATTAACTTTGCTATCAGAAAAAGCAATTTAGCTGCTAGGCTAAAGTGTGCTATCCCAAACAAATCTTTATATTGTATAATTCACTTTGTAACGTTCCACCATCTGGGTTAACGAATAGAAATTACAACTTGGTTAGCTCAATTGGTAGCAACGTGAAACTTTAAAGGCACCAAACAAATAAAGTCAAGTTCCGGTGTATTTACTCTGTACTTTTATTTATCAATCAAATGAAACAGTTCACATACAATCTTGAGATATGCAGAGTACGAACAGGTTTCATAGACAAACTAGCAAAGAGATAACAGCGCCGCAGTGGTTTGTTTATTTAATCACGTCTTGAAAACTGGCCTTGCAAGAGCAACTAGCAACTTCCCACACCAGCAGAAATAATGTAGTAGTATAACGTTTGCCGTTGTGGGGGATACTTGCCACGCCCGACGCGTACCCTTCAAGTGCTGATTGTCTACTGTTGGACCTTTACCGTTACCGGGTGATAGGCACATGGAGTATTTGTTGCTGCGTCCCTATCGCCCTCCTCTCCACAGAGTATCAAAACGTAACCAAATAAGGGCGTGGCGTGGGCCGGCTTCCCACGCCAGCCGAACTGCGTCGTCGGTGAAAGATAATCAAAGCTTCCAGAACAAAAACTGTTGACGCAGTCTGAAAAGCTTCTATCGACAAATGCTGACGCTAATAAAACTAAGATTTCCTGAAACTGCAAACGTATGCCCGATAAACGAACTCCCACGGCTTTAATTTCAAATCCTGATAATATATTGCATCGTTACAACTTTCACCCATCTGCCCTCCAAGTACTTAATGCAAAACCAATTTTCATGCATGGAATATACACTGCTATTCATACACACTAAGTTTTTAAAAACACCGCATGCAGCTTTAAAAAATGCACTTGAGCAGAAGGGTTCAAGTCTACTGCCCAATACCCTGATTGATATCAGGAACAGGGTAACCAATTGTCCCATGTTGTACATGATTCCCTGCATTCTGGGGCAAAAGACTTACCCGTATGGACATAGGACGGGATGTCATATATCCTGTACCTTAAACTTCTTTGAAAATTAACTTGGTATCAAACTGTGCTGTGGTGTTAGCCCCTTATATGTAATATGGGTTCTATACTGAGAATGATGTCAGTGCATGACCATATACCCACTAGGCACAGAACATGTACAGAAGAAACACGGAAAAGAAAAATGTCAACCTTGTGTTGGGTGTAGTGTGTGTGTCGTGACCTCCATATCAGTGTTTAACAAGATATGTATCTCACTTCTGCACTCAAAACAGTATGCAACACTCAACTGTGTAACCAATAAAGTGAAGACAAAACATTTATTTAAATAAAGGATAAAGTAAGCATTGGCGTGACGATCATCAACTGTCAATAATCTGGCCTTCATATATGAGATCGCAGCTGCGTATTTCTGAGTAGCAAGTTTGCCTAAAACTTCCACGAACAGTGCATTGACTAGGGGATCAGCTGATAATGACAGCATGAAAATAAACAACATCGTTGCCATGTGGCCGATCAGCTGATGGCGGAAGGATATGTAGTCAGATGTAAACAGTGGTGTTACTTTCGCAGAGCTGTCAAAAAGTGGCCTTCTTATATGGTACAGAGTATATCAGAACACATTGTCAGTAATTTATCACTTTGTGATTACAGGTATGTTTACCTTGATGTTGTAACACAGTGGCCACAGATAGTTGGCATTTGTCAACAAGTGTGTTTGTGTAGCACTTGCCGAGATGTGTACACTATCTTTTCTTCCAGTGTGTGTTGTTGGTTGTATTAATACCAATTAAATCATAAATTAAAATCACACTGACTGATGACTATAGTTACAACTAATATATGTTGTGTATGTTCAGAGAAAATGTTGACTGATGTACAGTACTGTTATTTGCATATTACAGATAGTATTTGTAACTGTTCTTTATTATAACAATTTTACTTTTAACATTTCATTGGGGTCAAATGTCGTGTTACGAGTTTTCAAAAGTGTCCCTTATGGTAAATCTGAATGTAGCAAATCGATAAAAGACAAAACTTCAGCTGCTTGACAATAACCCGGCTCATCTTATTGGGGTATTAGTCTTGCTTTGTCCCCTGATATCTCGCATGGTCCACACCTGGTGTTACCGCATCTGTTATGTTCAGCATCTCCGTGGCTGGGACGGTGGAGGAAGTTGCTGTGGTTGGTACAAACTTTTATAATACAGTCTCTCACAACTCTTTACAAAATATTTAATTTTATTTTGAAGTTTGAAATTATTTATTTAACTTAATGGTTTAGGAAATGTGGTCTAGGTCATTTTGCACTCAATGCACAGACATGTATATTTAAATTAATGACAGTCTTTAGCCAGATGAGTGGGATTATTATTGTTGTTTCTTAATAATTTTTGTAATTTTCAAGAAATAATTCTATTATACAATTTATTAGATAATACTTTAGTGTTCAAAAGTCATTTGAATTTAATAAATTGTATTAACTTAAATCTTTATTCAAGCCATTGAGTTTCTTAAGTATTTTTAATGTTATATTGTACTTACTATTTCAAAAATCTGTTTATTTATCATTATCTTTGGTTTGATAGGTGCTGTTTGTAAATATGAAGTTTGTAATGGCAGTGAAACGACAGTTTTATAACTTGCAGCACTGGAGCTGATGTTTGGTCCAGTGGCTGTGAAATAGAATGTTTTGGGCTCTCGTACAGTGTGGATAGGCGCCATGTCACTCCATTAACATCAAAGTTTATGTTAAAAGGTATTTGGGAGGCCTGAAAAATGCATTGCTATACATGACAGAGGCATATTAAGAGACTCAAAGTTGCGCTGTAAGAAAATTAGTAATTAAATTTAGTTGGCCTTCTGTTCTTTACCTATGATCCCAGTAAGGCAGAAACTGTTATTTTACTTTACATGTTTTCATGTAAATGACATACACCTGGGACGTTACACTTTAGTAAAATTTAAGCGATTTTCTTTTTTACCCTAAGTACTTGAGTTTGAACTGAGATGTTGGAGTAAAACTAGCCAGAACATTTTTCAAAAACTTTTAAAGTGTAATTTTGACAGTAAATTTTTTAACTATAACTATAAAAGCAGCATTCATAGAACAGTAGTTCAGAGGTGGCGTTATATCAGACTCTAGTCCCTACTCAAGTTTTGAAAACCATTAGAACAATTTATTTACTGTGATTACACCAGTTTTTCTAGAGATTAATTTTGGTAATAATTTTAAAATAAATACCTTTTGACCAGTTTTACATGTGTATGCGAGTGTTTTATGAAGGACTTATGCAGTGTGTTTTGTGCTTATTCACCTGTGAATATCATACTTATGTCATGTCACAAATGTTTAATGAAACACACTGAGTACAGTAACTCGTTGAGAAATCTGTCACTCGGATACACTATCTGCTATGCCACATTGCAAATATTGCTCTGGTTTTCACACCACTGCATTGTCATTCAACTATACAACTACACAATTGGAAATTAATTTTAAGTGTTTTTTTTTTTTGTACTTTACAACTTACATTGCAGAGAAAAGAGCACACTACCCACTCTATCACACGAATTCTCCCTGCACAAGTTACTATGTTCGGTGTGTCTGCGGCTGGGACAACAGAGGAAAATGCTATGACTGGTAGGAACTTTAACAAGAATAGTAGCAATAATAATAACAACCCTTCTCATCTGTCACTTGCAACTTTGACGTACTACCCCTGAGGAGTCTCGAGCAGGTTGGGGTATATTTCCACCTACCCTAACTGGCACCTGACATTCTTCCAAATCAAATTGAAACACCAGACTGGACAGACCCTGTTCCCATCTATAACACAACGTTCCATTTGGTATTAGACTTTTTTTAAATGTTTTTTTGGCAATTAGATTACTCTATTTCTGAACACAGCACTTGCAATAACTCATAAACACAAATCTTAATTTTGTTTTATTTCATAAACAGTGAACATCAAGACGTAATGTAATTAACTGTTCTCACTCCTGTTCGCCTAAATCTGCTCGTTACTAATATAACATTAACATTTGTACCGGTACGAGGTAGTATACTCAAACCTAAAAGACTGGAATTGATGAAAACAATGAATTGTATTAAAACATCACAACCAAAATAATTTTCACATTATGCATTTCAGAAAATAAAACTATTTTAATAAAAAATTAATTTACTCAATTAAATTGCAATTTAATATAATGTTACAATTTCTCAAAGTCAGTGGGTTTAACCATGTCCTTTAAGGGATCAAGGTTTTAATTACTATAAAAGTTAATAATAATTTCCTAATTTATTTACACACACTACAAACAAAATACTTGTGACCTCACAATAAACGGCTATTACTTGCTATTTACATTTAATCAATAGAATTTAAAACCACCTCAATGAAATTAATGCAATCAAATAACTAAAATCAGTCACAATAATCAGTGTATCAAAACCTATTGAATAATTGTATAAATTACATGCCCATACAATAAAGTCTGTAGTATCACATTTACATACAGTCCCACTTTTTTCGGTCCAGATTCCACCAGTTTGAAATGTTTTTAAGATCTCCGAGCACCCCCATGCAAAGTTGGCTCTCTATTCATCTGATATCATGCTATCTCGTTCGTTCATGCCACAAACATCTTGTCTGCCATCGTCTTATATTCTCCGCTGTCATCTGTCTTCTTCACCGATGTCCCTCGCTGCACCAGACTTCTCCAGATTAATGAATTTCAGCCAGATGGCTACCACAATTACTGCTTAACCTCCAACTGCGATGGTATTTATAGTGTCGTTGGCCATAGTCCATAAATTCCTCCAAATGCTACGTTGTGCCAAGGAACATATTACTATAAAACTCTTGTTCATACTCTCCAGTCGTTTACTCTGCAGGGGGGAGGAAGAGCTATGATGCTAGCCTCATTGGCTGATCATAAACCCCCCCTCCTTCCCCCTGTCAGGTGGAGGAGCAGTGAGAGGGTCAAAGTGGATCACCCCTACAGTGCTGGACAATGCATATTCAAGTAGTATGGAGCCCGCACCCATTGCGGGAGTTCACGTGTAACACTATATAAGCTATCAACACCACATTTTTCTGAAAGCATAGGTTAGTCAATACAGTCAAAGCCTCTCCCAGTATTTTTAGTATGGTTAAAAATGAATGCTACCTATCACAACTGCTTCATTTTTTTTTTGGGTTAGTCTCGCCAAATAAATACATATATAAATATTCATATGTAATTAATAATACACTAATAAATCCTCATCCTTCAGAATACAAACCTGCGTAGTCTTTTTACAACATTTATCACTTGTAACCTACTTATAGAATACATAAATATACATATATAGTATAATTAATAAATCCTCGTCAGAATACAATTGTAGCCTGTTTACAATGTTTATCACTCGGGACCTACTTATATAATTTGAATTGTATTTGTCAGAACACATCAAGGAATGAAAGACTAAATTCAAATACCTATGTGCACGATATATTGTGGCGTTTTAATACTAACTATTTCAACTAGTGCTTAACCTAAAATGAGACTTATTTTTTATAAATTATACACACACTACTTATATACAGTGCCTTATTTTTATAAATGGCAAACCTAATTTAACATAAAAGCATAAAAAAATTCTATATTTTTTAACTTTGCATTACTTTGCTAGCTGTGAAATTGAACTCCACAAACTGCTACCATGATCGTTTTGCAACTTTTTTTTAAACATAATTACTCTCCATTATTTTATTCTGGAAATGTTTACTGTACATTGTTTCCATCTTGAAATATCTATGGTTCACCTAATATTTGCTTAAAATCTACTGGTATGTAGGAAATATTTTTTCCATTAATTTGAGACAACTGTTCGTCTTGAGGTTGATGAGCTTTTGTGAACATTATTTTCACATCATTGCCTGCTAGATCTCCCCAGTTGTTGCTTCTTGCGTGTTCTGATGAACGTCACCAGATGAATTGCTTTATGTTTCATGAAGAATACTCCAGTGCGTGAGTATGGAGTAGCGTCATAATGGATGGGTAGGGGAAGCAGGAGAAAACCTGCTTAACAGCTGCATCATCCGGCACGATTTCCATGTGCAAAAATCTGGGAGTGATCTCGCCGGATATGGAACCCAATTTGCCTTTATGGGAGGATAAATGACTAGTTATAGCCTTGACAAACATAAAGTAAGTGCTCAGTCACATGAAAAAGAAAATTTATTTGAAATATGGTAAATAAACAGAAACTTATTGTGGAATTAAAACAGAAAATGAAAGCTGTCCTACAAGATACGTACTGAGTAAATGTTTAATCTAGTCAATTGAAGATATTAACTGGAATAAAAACAGTACTTAAAACTTTCCGGTGTTAATATTGCAAGCACAGCTAATAAATTTGTCCAAGTGACGGTATCATTGTTTACATTCTATTTCCCAAACAGTTTTACAACAATTGGTATGCAATAAAATGTAAATTCATAGAGAAAATTGATTAATTTTTGGATTTGCATTGTAGAAAAATATGTTGCAGGATATTTCTTTATAGTTGTGTGTATATTTTAATGTTTCAAGTGTGGTACTGATTTTCAGATCCTGGAACCAATAATTACAGTGAAAGTAGAGAAGGTGGACCCAGATGTTACAGTGAAAATAGAAGAAGTGGACTGTGATAAGAATAGTCATGTTCATGATCCTGTTAATTCTTTGCGTGCAAGAATTTCTCAAATTTCTGCACGTGTTGGTAAGTGGTAAGTTAAGGTGTGTATTTTCTTAGTGTCAGAAGTGCACAATAGTGTGTTTGAAATGCTGTACTAGTCAGTGGTGCAACAACTAGGAGGGACAAGTGAACGTGGCCCCTCCGTAAATTTATTAAAGGGCATTAATCAGAGTGAATGAGCACCCAAACTCTTTTGTTGACTGACAAGGTACATTCGCAATGTGCCTGACTGATGATGGAAAGTTCAGTTGCATTTATGGTACAAATTTTAGCTGTCAATAGCAGTAATTGTGCATGTCAATGTACGTAGATAGATATTAGTATAATAATAAATATGACCGGGAACTCGGCTAAAACTAATAATTATTCTACTAATTTTGTGTGTCCTTGCATATACGTAGAGCTTCAAAGGCATCAGCGCAAATCAGGGCTGTGCTTAGAGAACTTTTTTTAAGCTTTTGAACCTCGTAGATATTCACTAACATGTAAATGCAAATGGGGTCTGCAAGAGGCGGCAACAGGACATTTTAGCTAGAGGTCGTGTCTCTAGCTTGTATGGTATGCATGTGCACGACTGGACATAAATGTTAATCAGTTCAATAAATGAAATGCAGTAACTAGGTGGTGCAATTTTAACGAGCTAGCAAGTATCTCGCAGTAAAATTCAGCCATGAATCATGGGAAGTACTCTATGTAACAAATGCTACATGAACAAAGTTAAAACTTGATAGTTAGCATTTCTCATTTAAAATTTATCAATACTTTGTAATCCCTCAACCATACAATAATTACCAGACTGTGAACAGGTAAGGATTCATTTGGTTTCGAGTGTGGGCTTCGTCGCAGCTGAGAAGAAGGTTGCAGTAATTCGGAGACCTTTGTGTATTGTGTGGTCACAGCAATCCGTTCTCTTTCTTTCACTGTGGCCTGAATGCCTGAAGTTTAAAACAACTCCCTCTTCAGGGCCACAGTGACTGAGTGGTTAACGCGCTCGCCTCCCACCAAGGCGAACCGGGTTCAATCCCCAGCAGGGTCACTTCCAGATTTTTGCAAGTGGGAATCGTGCCTGACGATGCCGCTAGTCTGCAAGTTTTCTCTGGGATCTCCCTTTCCCCTGCCCTTGCATTCCAGCGCTGCTCCATACTCTCCTCGCTTAACCTTCATCGGCTCTTAAGACCTCGCAGTTAAGAGTCGACCAATCTCTTCACACACCTTCCCCCTTCCTTTTTCTTTTCAGTATCATGGGCATTCCATTTATTCAGAATAAAAATAGCATAATTAATTTAACTATCATTAAAATAAGTACTACAATACACTTTTACTATTAACAAGTTTATTCATGTGAAATTTTTTTCACCCAGCAAAAATATGTGATACTGGTTTAACACACTCCCAGATGTTATTCACATCATGGATAAAGTAAACAATTGAAGACTCAATACAGGGGAAAAAAGATATTTATTTCATTTACGTCAACATAAAGCGCACACAAAAAGATAAGTTGTTACAAAAGTCCACAAGAAGTTATAATTGGGGAAAATTAACACAACAGAAGTAGAAAAGCGGAATACAGATGTATTAAAAGGATTTATTGCATTAATATTCACTCTTTCATGTCAAAAACCTGTATCACAAAACACTATTTTTGCTGATTTGTGAAATACATATTCCTTTCTGCAGTATCAAACACACATTAACTGATCAGTATGGTGATTCTACAGTAGGTTTAATTTATTTCTGGAATGTAAAATCTTCTAATTATTTGATTTCTTTCTTTATATTTCAAACTAAATAAGCTTCTCTTTTTTAAGCCCCTATAGAGTGGTTTTGATTTTAAATATCAGTTGGGTCCGCCTTTCTTTCAGGAAATTCAGGTGAAATGATGTTTAATTTTTTGTTAGCATAAAATTCTTTTAATTTTTATTGCATAATTTCTGCTATTCCTGCATAGAAGTTTAGTTAAATTTTGTGTAGTTGTGCTTTGGTTTTAAGTAGGGATGGGTCGAATAACAAAAAATATCGATTCCGGTTCCGGTACCGATTCTACAATTTAAATATCGGTTCCAGTATTCGGTTCCATTTTGAATACTTGCATTTTGCTTGCAACTTCATTCAACCAATACAGGTAAAATTTATTAAATGTTTTATTTAACCTACTGAAGAATAGAAAAATAACAAACTGTGAAGATAAGATTTAATGTATACCGATAAACTTTTATTAAATTTATTTAAAGTTAGTAAATATGTAACAAATTATTATTTTTTTTTTT
>NQII01009631.1:0-44082 GCA_002778355.1 Clitarchus hookeri | reverse complement strand
ACGAGAAAAACATACATGGTTGTAAAGAAAGTTCCTGGGTCTCCTCCTGCATTATGCTACATTCCTCTGTGTGTCAGCAGGCTTCCACACAGTCATTCCGCATGGTTGCAGTTATAACAATGAGGGCCCTGGCAACAGCAGATTGCTGGAATTTTTATATTTGATGGGGTCATGATTTTGTGGTGTCACTCGGCATTTGGGTGAAGATCTATCCGCCCCAAAGACTGTGGCGAGGCATGGTACGCTATGATGTAGCAGATACATGGAACATACATAACGGCTGTGGAATTATCCTTTATCCTGGGTATTATTAGCATGTACGAGCCCTTCACTTGAGCTGCAGACGAATAAGTGTGATGCGAATCTTCCAGACACCCTTGCTCATTTGGCTTTCCTCCTCCACTCAATACGAATCTTGGCTTTGGCATAGGAAGTAGTAGTTATGAGGATATTTGGCGATACGTGTGGACCTGAGGTCTTCTAGATTTCATGATACAATGGAAAACTTAGCAGTTTTGGTTCTAAGGGTCACTTTCCGTACAAAACCTAGGTATATCTAACACAGGATCACGGTAAAGTGGCTTTATACGGGGTAGTATAGTCGACGATCTGTATAAGAATAATCACATAACCTATTAATACTTCAGTTACATCAAATAACTATGGTAAAATAATTGATAAGTGTTTTTTTTTTTGCAATGTACCATAAATTTGGATTATATTTGAGTTTATACAGTGCACATATATACATATAATGCCTACGAAATGTAATATATACTTATTCGCATTAACTTTAAGCCGTTAAAAATTTACAAAAAATCGAAAATAATATATATAATTATATATAATAATACCGAAGTAATTTGGAAAGCCTCATTGAATATTTGTCAGATCGCCCTCACAGATGTTTATTTTTCTATAAAGGTTTGTTTTTTGCTGACACCACTGTTTTTCGGCGGTAGGTAATGCTTTTCAAGGTCCTCGGTGGCTGTGGTCGCTAAGGCAGGGGGTTTATTGTTTAGTCGACAGCGAGGTCTTGAGAGATAGAGCGAGTTGCCCAGAGACGCAGGTTCGTGGAAGGAATCGGCCTTGACCTGTAGTAAGTAATCATCCCAGCATTCATTTTTTTATTTTTTTATTTATCCATTAGTTGATCCTAGCATAGAGCTCAAAGGTTATAGGTGTTGTCAAAGACATACAATATACAATACATTGGTCTACATACAATAAAACATAGAATTCCATACAATAATACTGCATCACGTAAATGCGTATATACAAAAATTATAAAAATGACCACAAGAATATAAATTAGATACAAAAACATATAACAAATATATTCATATTTTATGCTCATAAATTATGTCATCACAAAAAGAGGATTACAGAAAAATACATGTAAAGGCATAATGGTAACATAACTAACATTAATTGAGAAATTCATCAACAGAATAGTAAGCACGTGCAATCAAATAAACTTTTAATTTTCTTTTAAATATTTTATATGCACTACTGCACAAATTTTTAAGTTCATTTGAGGTCATTCCGGTCTCCTTTATACGTCCCATGTTCTATTCCCCTCTCATCACCCACCCCTGAAGTTTTTTCAGAGTCCTCCCGATCTCCTTTGTTATTCTCATGTTCTCTCATTCCTTCCTACCTCTCATCCCTTGGGAGTATTTTCTCAGAGTTCTCCCCGTCTCCTTCATACCTCCCAGGTCATACCCCCTCTCCAATCTCCAACCCCTGGAGTTTTCTCAGAGTCCTCTCAATCTCCTTTATTTTTCTTATTCTCTCTCATTCCTTCCTTCCTCTTGTCCTTAGGGAGGATTTTCTCAGAGTCCCTCCAGTCTCCTTCCTCTCTCATGCTATCCCTCGGGGTTTTCTCATATTCCTCCAACCCCACTCTCTGGCTTCTCGCACCCTTCTCCAGCACTGCCACCAGTTGGCCGCCATAGGCGGAAATCTTTTATCCCTCATTCGTCACCAGAGAGTGTTCGAAGTTCTGTAGGCCACCGCTAGGAGTGGTGGTATCAGCGCATTCATGTTTTACCTGTGTTGGTTCACAATTTGTGTAAAATATATTTATAATAAAATACCTACAGTCTACCTAGCACAGTAGCTAGTGAATAAAAGCAAGTGCGATGCGATAACTAATAACTACAGTGCTAGTGTGATACGAATACCATTTCATACTCTCAAGCCCAGGTCGGAGACCCACATAGAAGACAAATCCCTTGCGCTAGTACATACATGAATGATTTTAGAATGTGAAATAATACAGTTATCACGAAACACTGGTAGTTTGCCTGACAATACNACACTGGTAGCATGCCTGACAATATAAGTATACCTCTTGCACGGGCTATAGCATGCCACCATTCAACTGCACCCCCATCCACCATCAGCAACACTCCTTACAAGATAAGTATGGCTCTTGCATGTGCTATGGAATACTGCTGAAAAAAACAGTACATACACAAACTGCATGACATACTGGTAACATGCCTGACAAAATTAGGATACCTCTTACACGGACTACAGTATGCTACCATCCAGCATACCTGACAAGATGAATACGGCTCTTGCATGCTCTACAGTATGCTGGGAAACACATAACTGGAACAGTATGCAAGTATGCGCACGAGTGATTGAAGAAACAGTACATACACATACCAGGACATACTGCTAAAATCTATCAACAACAGTATACATGGATAAAGCACACACACTCATATCATTCGTTGTGAGAAAGGGGAGTGGAAGCACTTCATCTTCGTTAATTCCGTGACGAGGAACTGCCTCCTACTATGCATCTCGACCCCATTCACTCTCCTGGGGACAGACACATATATGATGATACATGCTTGCCCCAGAGTGGCGTGTACAGAATATTATTATTATTCATGTTAGTTATAAGGGTTGGTATAAATGACATCGTCCAGGAGCTTGCATTTGTCGTCAATCAATTAAAGAGCTAGTTTGTTAGTGCATTCAGTATATATGTCGAGATGGTGTGACCTAATGCTGTTGGCCTGTATTCGCATTATTTGTTGGTTCAATAATATTAGTTTATAATCTTATATGGTGATGTTATTTTGTACGGAGCTTTTCTGTATCCCTTTAGATAGCTTTACTACTTTATCCTTACACTTATAAGCATACAACTTCACCCTCAGCCCGACCAACTCATTCATATAATTGCCTCCGCACTCATCCTTGAATTTGCCAATCACCCTTGCGTTGGCGGGCGAGTAGCAGGGATGAGTGGGAGGGAAGGCACTGGTGTCGAACTCGGCCAAAAGTGCCGGGTCTGAGGCGAGGTCTCTGTAAAAGTCGTGGCACCAAATCTCCATCACAAAGGAGTCGGGGTCGGTATAGATCAGGCTCACATTACCACCATACTGTGCCCTCATTATGTCGTAGTGGAAGCGGTACATGAAAGTCTTCGACAGGTCAAGTATGGTGGAGTCAGCGTAGATGGGCTTATCAAATACAATATGTTCATGATATAATTATACCAGCGTTAGATAATTTTCGTACATAGTTCGGCAATTGAAAGTTAGTTTGGCGCCGTGGTTCGGTACATACTAGTACCATATGCTGCTGTTTACGCTTATTCTCCATGATCTTACCGTATGTGGCATTGTTCATTAGCATGTATATGCCCTTCTAGAAAGTGTTTGTGGCTGCCTGCCGTTTCTCTGTATTCAGTTCAATATCAGGCTTTAGCCATGCCTTCTGGTTGAATTGTAAGATGCCTTGAATAGCCTTCAGCCTTAACCCATGTCCCAATGTCTTCTTAAAATTAACATAATGTACAATAAAATTCTTCTTTGTCTCAAGGGTGGTAAGAGCTTGATTTGTTTGAACCCCAGGGGACACTCATTCATCAGCAGGAACAGAAGGTCTTTATGGTCATCATGGAGTGTGCTAAGATACTCTACATCCATCCTCCAGTATATAGCCAACATTTTCATCGTCCAGTACGGACATAACATAGATAAACGCGCCAGTCCATTCAAAATTGCGGTATGTCAGCGGCAGGGACATTGCCCATCCACACAAGTTATTTGCATCTACATACTGGAAGTAGGGAGATGACCTGCTGGCATCATATACATGGCAGAGACATACTTGTTCACCATCACATGATGCTTGTTGCACTGAGCCACCCCTCCCCAGATACCAGCCTCGATAAACCGGTGGAAGTCGTAGTCGACAAGGAGGTCTAACTCCACCAGCATCTTGCACAAAATTGTGTCGAACGAGAATCCGGGGGAACTCACAAAGCGGACACAACCAAGTCCATAAGTGGACAGACATAGCACTTCGAAGTTCTTGAAGTCTTCGCACTGTATCAAGACGTCCATCTATAAATAGAGCTCCGCATAATTTTTCAGTTTATGACACCCAAACATCGCCCAGACCATCTGAGCATGATGGTACTCCTCTTCGACGATGCTACATCTGGTTAAGTGGTTGTGGGATGCTTCGATGCGCTGCAGCTATGGCTCGTCAACCTTTTTTCGACATAGTAGAAGGAGAACACTCCTTTCANGAAGGAGAACACTTCTTTCCGAGTCACCAATTCGAGATGGCTGGGGTTGAAGAAGGCTGCTGTAGTTTTAAATTCTACCGATGGTAGGTTCTGAGCAAACATTGAGTGGCTGGCAGAGATAAATATCAATGTATCAATAAATTGAATAAGAAATTTTTAGCCCCAACTTTTAGTGAAGGTGATAGGTTTTTCCTCTGAGTGAGGGATAATAAGTATGACCTGGGTATCGCAGCAAAGAAGATTAATAATAAAATTTGCATTGTATGTCAAGTTATGGAAGAGGATTGGCAGTTTCTTCTGGCAGTGGTGGACCTTTTTATAGTTATTACATGCCGTCCTGATAAAGTTGCTGGTGAAATGGTTGTGGTTGTTCACCTTGCAGTTGTCGTGGGTGAAGGGGCTGGAACAGTGTCAGCAGGTGGTGTTCAGTGCGTACCCAGTCCATTCGCCAGAAGTCAGTGTTCGCATAGGCTCAGACTGGCTATATATTTCCTTCACTAGATTGCCAATCCTCGCAATTTCCTACATAAAGCACTTCGATGCGTCTTCCTCGGTGTACCATTTCACATCTGTGGGGAAGCTGGAGGTCTTGGAGACTGGTATTATTTCGTTATACACCTTGACGTAGATGCCATAGCTGTAGGGCACGTGTTTTTGGTACCTATAGTGTAAGACGCCTCCAGGTATGGCTGGTATGTTTGGAGTGGCATTAGCATGGCTTCAAAATCGGCTTACATGACTATAGACACCTTATCGATGTTATGATTATTCTGGAACTTGAGCACAGAAGGTTAACCGTTCTCCTCCGGCTGGGGCATCTCGGCACAGACTGGAGCATGTTCGTTACAGTACCACCTGTGTTTATCCAGAGTCTCAGTACCTGTAAGTCCCATCACTCGTGGGTGAATATCGTACCCCGTGAGACATTGCTTGCAGATAAACACCATCTCGGGGTGCGATGCCACCTGAGTGCATACCAGTTGGGATAAATCGGCTATGTAGTAATAATGCGAGTTTGTATCTTCTGTCTTCATAAGGAATAGATTAAAGTGGTGAGCTAGTTATTCCTTCGATGCTTGTATTGGGACCACCTTACCATAGTTGTCATGTGTGTAGATTTTCACACTGACCCCTGGATTAGAACTCTCTAACAGGGGCATTTGACGTAGAGGGGTGGGGAACTCTAGACTACTGAAGTTAAATTTTGTCTCAAGGTCATGGTAGCACTGGTCGATGAGTTCATTATTCACATCCTCTACATAGTGTGTCAGTATCGCCCATTTGAATCACTACTAGTCCCGGTTTTGTTTGTTAATAATTGCCTTCTTGACTTCAATGTGTGCAGGCAGGGCGATGTAGGAGGAAGTACTCAGTGGGTCAAGCTTGTTGACATGCAGCTGAAGCCTTTTCAATGAGGTGAGGGTCCAGCCCCTTACCTTCCCCATATACTCGTCCTCCTCCTGGCATATCTTAGCAATGGCGGCCCACACAGCATCATCAATATCGCCAGAATTTAAGAGGGGCGCATTCTTTGTCTCGAAAGTGTGCTGGTCCATCTTGTCATTGTGTGGCTCCGGTTTGCCATATGTACACTCCACAAAAACATTAAATTTAACAGCCTATGGTCCTCAATCTCCTGCTGGCAGCTGATATTCTCCTTCATCCCCTGGAGGTAGCTGGAAATATCCATGGTACGACTCGCAGTATTCTCAACGATGTATGTATTCATCGTGCCCCGAAATATGCTTTCCGCCTTCACAAAACCATACTCGTTACATTCGCTGGTACCGGTGACGATGGCTCTATTGCGAGATTGGTCCTTGACAGCAATACTGCAAGCCGGTATAATTGTTATGGGCTGTGGTGCATTGGATGACCCTGACTGGGAGGCGGATGCCACAGCCACGCACGTCCTTTTCGCTGGCAGTGGGGCAGTGGTTCCATTGCATTTAGAGCTATGTGTTCGCAGTTCATCTGTTCTTGTAAACTGTCCCGCACTTTTCGCACTACAGTGTCTTGGCATCAGGGTTCGCCCAGCAGCTGCGCTCATGCCATCTGGCATTGGTAGCATGTCCAAAACTATTGTTACAGAATGTGAAGCGATGCCTCCTGCCTTATTAGTCATGTGCATGTTACACAATGGTTGGCAAGTTTGTCTGTGCGAGTAAATGCCTTCCCACACCTATCGCACATGTGCTGTGTCTCCCTGATTGTGTTAAGGGAGCTGGTGCGTTCATGGAACAAGCTATTCGCATTATAGGCAAACACACAATCGCATAAACCACACTGTAGTGCGAGTGTTAGCATCGCAGGTGCATTAGACAATGTATATGGATGCCATGAAGACGAAGAAGAAGCTGATAGCTGAGATAACTGAGATGATGTTGGTGATGTGAAATAAGGGAAATATGGGAAGGAGGAATGACCAGAACCCATCTTTCTCGTGGAAGAGGTGGATGAAGGTCTCTACTGGCCGCTATGGTGGAATGCGCGTAGGATTGCTTGACACAGGATGGCCAGGAGGGAACCCATGGGGGAAATGTATAATCCTAAGCCAGTCTGAANGCCGAAACTATCAACACACACTTCGTGTTCCTGCGATACGAGCAATAAGAGCGAGCCATATCGATTGAGTACCCACACAGTAAAAGGAATGTACAAATAAAAAACAAGAGGTTCATTTGTAGTGCTTCCAGTCTCTCTCCCCGCATGCTATTGCATTCTGTCCCAACTCCATCCACACATGCGTGCCGCAGAGGCAACTGCCTTTAGACACCAGACGCTTTTGATTGGCCAGTCTCAGCTGCAAACAGAGCGAACCTTATCGATTGATTACCCAGCAACTCACACACAAAGGGACGTAAATAAATCACCTAACTTTCATATGATCGCATTATCTCTAGAATGCTACATGAAGGAAAGGCTGTATGTATGTGAGAAACTTCGGCAGGTTTCACTTGGGATGCTCCCACAAACATTTCCTTCTGTCATAGTCACTTCCCTGCCTGCTACTGTAATGTCTCAGACACCAAATGAACATGGCAGGCTGGCCTAGTACAGCCAGCATGTTCGTGTGCGCTTCATATAAGCAGAGTGGGGTTATGTTATTTTTTATTTGCCTCAAGTGAAACATTTATCCACCGACACTAGTACATGACGCATATTATGAATAATAATAATGTTACAGTGGAGATACTATATGCCATGGTAACAATAACATACATTAAAAAACGTGCTATAAATGAACAAGAGAATTTACTGCTGGCCCGCGAGAGAGCATAAAGTTCTGAAGGATGGTGCATTTTTTAGCCTCTCAGCTCCGCCAGTAAAGGGATGTGGGACCAAAACTGCTCGTCACTCCACCGCTGTACTCGACCTGCATCGCGCGCGCACATTGGATCCCTGAAGGGACAATATTTTGTTTCTTTTTGTAGACACAACTTCATGGCTCGCCTCGAACGGGCGGAACATAACGCATTAATGCTCGGGAAGGGAGCCTACCATTCACCACCCTCCCCGACTCTAAGTGGTGGAAGGCAGCGCTGTGAGCTCTATCCCTCCCTTCCCAGCTGGGATACACCCCTATAATTGCTTGCAGGGCACCCTATTTTCCGTATGACTGCATAGGTAATGGGCACCATACAGACAATCTAACATGCTAATGTTCCGAACCATCAAATACACTGGCCAACCAGCACCGAGTTACAATTGACGATTAAACACATACCACAAGTGTTGGACGTGAAGTTTGGCTAACTATGTATGTAGTGCATACATGAAGACAGAGTGTGAAAGCTAACGAACGAATGGGGTACACTCGAANACAGAGTGTGAAAGCTAACGAACGAATGGGGTACACTCGAACGAGTTGTCAGATCACAAGTAACTAGCTACAGGCCGGCAGGTTGTTTATATATTTTATGATCGTTCGGGATGGAGGGAGGATCTCCCCTAATTCCCTGCACACTTGTGTAGGGAGGCGGCGACCCCGCACGCCGGAATAATGTGCAATGAACTTGTAGGATATACCTCTCTCTCTCTCTCTCACCCTACATACCCAGTGGTTGCGGTCTCCTGCGTACATGGTACTTGTAGTTTATGTTTGACCTGCCTATTACCCTATATTCCCTTGAGGGTGTGACCTCCAGTATACACGATACTTGTTACCATTAGAGGCACTTGCACTTGATGTATATGCACATCGTCTCTCTCTCTCCCTACAAACCCAGTGGTTGCAGCCTCAAGCTTACCTGTATTTCGTGTATACAAACACCATCTCAACAGAAAATTATTTTACCTTTTTACTGTAATGGCAAATTTGTCACCACAGTTCATTTTTTTATGTTACCTTTAATATAATGGCAACAATGAATAAAATAATATATATACATTTTGTATGTTTGTGGTACTTTCACTAAACATGTACTTGAGTTTAGTTTTTTTGGCACCTTACCTCCAGACAGATAAAGAACACATTGGGGAGGTACAAATATATATATGCATCCATTGATGCTCACATATATAATGATACTTGGAATAAAAAACAGTACAATTGCAATTGTCTCTCACCTTACATACATTTTCTAAACAGCATCCAGAAGGCATGAGAACAAGCATCTTAGCATCTCATTCCTCTCCGCTGTGGAAAGAGCGCCTCTCATCAGACAGGTAGGGCACTATCCCTGGCGACGATGTGGACCAACCGACGCNGCCTCTCATCAGACAGGTAGGGCACTATCCCTGGCGACGATGTGGATCAACCGACGCCTGCCCCACAGTGCTGACAGACGGCAGACTGCTTCTGCTGGCGTCTGCGAGGAGCACGCAGTGCCCGTCACTGCCTTGTAGGTGTTACCTCCGATTGGGTTGTGATAATGGCAGGTAACAACCTCGCCGACTGCTAGCACCTTGGAGCAGGTTGTGATGCCATGTTCACTGTGGAGGTGACGGCGGGGATGGCTGGCAGCTGAGTGTCATCATCGTCGTCGGCGAAGTTGATGATGGGAACGGATGTCACTGGCGGTCTGCGGGATTGTAGTCGGGGAGGTGAATTTGGATGGCGTCATACAGCATGGCATGGGTCACCACCTCATCCTCACTGCACGGTAGAGGCGTGTCTGTGCGCATGTAGTACACTACACACATCCGGGCGTTGTACAGATGCCTATTTGTTGGCAGTGCTCATATGCTACAAGATTATGGGCCAGCTCCCTATGAGCTTTGCTTTCACAGTCCTCACTGTATGACCTCTGCTCAGCAGTATCCCTGATGTCGTTTGTGACAGTACTATGACATTGCATCACGTTGGTGTAGGCAGCCTCTGGTTGGAATGGTATACTCATATTTGCTATATAAATGATGGCGACGAGCTGGATAAGGGAGTCTTAAATAGCTCTCTCTCATGTGTGATGTCACAGCCAACACTATTAAAAAACTTCGGCTAATAGCATCAGAATGTGTGCAACAATGTCGCAAATAACTTCCGAACACTTACACTTTCTGCGACATGTCAGATTTCCCTGGACCATCGGGCTGTACATACTAGTGACTTCCATGTCCATTACGTACTGCCCCCACACATGTAAGTAAATAAATATTATTTTAACTCATATATGCAGCAGACCTTGGCCAAGTAAGGTAGTATTCACTTCTGTAGTTTTACAGAGTCATGGTATGTATGTTTCCTGCACACTCTTCGGTCCACCAGCAAGTTGTACCAGTGTCTACATCGCGTAGGACGAAGTCCACTTTCCTGTTCTTGTGATGCAGTTCAGAAATATTTTAAAATTATGCGTGTGCTGCGAGAATGTGTCCATTTGCAGCACCGACTGACAAACCAGCCTCTAATCGCTGTCGTGGTGCTAGCAACTTGTAGCAGGGTAGAATCTCGCTATGAAAATTATCTCACACATCATGGTATCCCCACATATATATTTCACCATCACACACCTACATGTGCTCGTGTCCAATCTTTGGTTTTAACACCACCCTCCTGTACCCGGTAAAGTACCTCTCAAACAACTTCACATTTTCCAGCAGAAATTGTAGACAGTCACATGTGTCAAACCTATTGCTCATGGTGATTATGACAGCAGTTGTGTACTGAATGCTGCACTGCTGATGACTGCGGGTGAAATGAAACACTCGTTGCTTCTTATATTATCGCCAACTAAATTTCACACATTAGTGGTGAATACATTCCCTTAGAAGATACTGTGCCATGCTTCATGATGGATGTGTGCTTTTTGGCCATATATGTCTCAGTCCAACAGGTAATTACAACAATGCTGGAATGTTACCGATCATATGCAATTTATTGCAAAACCCATACCTAACGTACATTCTCTTTGTTTGCACCAGTTATCAAACCAGTGATGGTGCAAGGCAGTTCCGTGTCCAGTCGCAGGTAATACATGGTGCACGCAACAACACAGAATGGCATTGGGTATAGGAATAGACATTCCTCTTCACTTTAAATTTTTTGACTCACCCAGCATTCGGGTCCGTTGCAGGTTCCCACTTGCACAGGCAACCTCCAGGATGTTTGAAATGAACGTGCCGGTACACTGTTGTAACATTACAGTACTTGACCGCGTCCAGCCAGTTGAATACTGTGTACAGGGTTGGAGATCCACAGCTCTACTACGATAAGAGAGAGAGAGATAGAGAAAGAGAGAGAGACACAATTTTCTTCCTATGTACAACTCACATTATGCAAATTCTAGCACATGCATTGTCTTCCCTGTACCAATAGGCTTGAATCCCGACTATGTGCGCTGTTGTCTCGTTAAGCATTGCCATGTCGCTCTCCGTGATCTGTTGAGTGTTGCATGAAGGTAAGCATACCCGAAACTCTGCATTCAAAAAACATGTTATGCACTTGCTGTAAGATGTCTCCACCTGCCGGAAATCCGATGCAACATACTGCTTCCCGACCACTATGTCCGATAGTTCCCTATACTGAGTGTTCCTATTTAGCTTCTCTATAAGCCGTCCATGATNTGCTTCCCGACCACTATGTCCGATAGTTCCCTATACTGAGTGTTCCTATTTAGCTTCTCTATAAGCCGTCCATGATGGTATCGAGTAATACAGAGTTTACCAACATCGCAGGGTTGCTATTTATATTGCCTGCAATTACACAATTACAATTGCCTCCCACCGCCATGGCGGTATGCACCACACTCCATGGCCCACTTTCTGAACAGCATTGCATTCAAGAACGGACATGACCTACCTACTGCACACATCACAGNTGCTTCCCGACCACTATGTCCGATAGTTCCCTATACTGAGTGTTCCTATTTAGCTTCTCTATAAGCCGTCCATGATAGTATCGAGTAATACAGAGTTTACCAACATCGCAGGGTTGCTATTTATATTGCCTGCAATTACACAATTACAATTGCCTCCCACCGCCATGGCGGTATGTACCACACTCCATGGCCCACTTTCTGAACAGCATTGGATTCAAGAACGGACATGACCTACCTACTGCACACATCACAGTCATATTAGGTTTTTGTGTGCCAAGACTTCAATGATCTTGATGAAGGGCAGTCATACTCCAACTGCAGATCGCAACGTCTTATGTTCACTACGCAATGGATAGTCAACCGTCTCTTTTGCTCTGGCCCGGCCACGAAGATCACGCCATCTGTCTCCATGGCCAACATTGAGATAAGTACATCACGTACTTTATCGTATTATGCATAGCTATCGCCATCCCAATTGAGACTGTGATAGTGTTTTTCCAGTAATATATATATATATGTTACCTTACTTTTCCTGGCGAGCATACTGCATGGAAACGGATTAAACATCTACTTGTCGCTAAACTGCCATTCACATACACTATGCAAATGAAATTAATAATGAAACGACATGGTGACATGCTGCCCTGAATGTTTGGAAACATTGTGTCGGTTGGATAGTTAATGGACTACAGGTACCAATTGCATTAGTATTATCACTACTCTGTCGCGCACATTGTACGTGAACAGTAAATCGTGAATTATTAAGGCATAGACCTGAGTGTAGGCTGGGAAATTCACCGAGGCGGTCATTTCAATCCTGCTGTCGACTATGCCGGAATAGGAAGGCGCTCGCTATAGGTAAAAAATGAGAGCAGACTGTACCTTCGACCATACCATGTAGGAGCAAAAACCAGGTAGGAGGGTTGGGCGAAATAAGTGGTCTTAACTTAATTACAAAGTCGTCTAGTGACCAATATAGGTCAAATGCTTATTTTCTTCCTTTGCTGTGTTCATCACTATCGCAATGTCACTTGCACCACCGATAAGACTGCCGAGGATGCCGAGTGCTGGCAAGATGAAGGTCAAGATGCCTCCTCCCTTTCCTACTTTGTGAGGTTTCCTCCATGTCATCCTGGTATTTTTCTTCCTTCCAATCCTCAAACCCATTCCCCTCTTGACTTTAGTTTTAATAATCTTGAACACACACCAGGCAGCTAGACATTCGCCGAGTATGGACTTCGTCAATCTAACTATCGACCTGGCTTTTTCTGCGAGAACAGTATGGGCAAATGCCTTTCTTCAAACTTGCTACTGGTCGCATAGGCAATGCCTTGTTCCTTCCATGCTTCGTCCAACGAATTGACAGGGATAACTCCTCTGTTCAATCTCCATTCTAGTCCCATGTCGGGCCCGTAATATTTGTAGCCTGGAATGTGCACATCGAAAGAAAGGTGTTCATCAGCATATTCACCAGTCCACATCACATCTTAATCTTACTGCCATGCTTAAATACGACATACTAAAACAAATTTATCGCTACATCCGTGTATTGTCGTTTGTGGCCGGCCACATTACCCGACCTCAAACTTGGCTATCCACANATGCCACATCACATCTTAATCTTACTGCCATGCTTAAATACGACATACTAAAATAAATTTATCGCTACATCCGTGTATTGTCATTTGTGGCCGGCCACATTACCCGACCTCAAACTTGGCTATCCACATCACCTGACATCGGGACTGCTACCTCAACCAGTCTCGAGTGTGGTCCTGTGACCATCAGTACNTAACCATCAGTACCTCTGGTTTACCCATTCACATATCGGTCCAATGGTAATCGTGCCACAGTCCACCATGCTTCCCATTCCCTTCACTGCTGGTGATGAAACTTAATATGACGAGTGAGGGAGCAGGAACACCGGAAAATTTGGGAGACAAGCTCTCGGATGTGGATGCGAAGATCGATGCCGTTGTCGGGAAGTTTAAGGGCAATATATTTACCGCCCGTTTTGCTAAACTGGATGAACACCTTAATGTATTGACTGAGAGTGTGAGAAAGCTGGACACTTTAAGTACTCAGCTATGGCCTGTGCTCCCATTCGAATCGTAACTNGATCAAATTCGAATCGTAACTCAGCGATATCGTAGAAGGAATATCAAATAGTGTTCTTACTCACATGATCGAGGAGGTAGAAGCATGCATCCACCCCTTGGGTGTGGGGCTTGTGAACGTTGAAGGGCTTATACGGCACACAGGATTGGTCGTGTGCTAACTGACTTGCGCAAAGACGATTATAAATGTAAACATTCCCCGCATGTGCAAGATGCAGTCATTAAGCGAATATCCACGTTTGTAGATCATATAACAAAGCTGATGGAGCGTAGATTCATAGCCTAAATATATATATTATGAACGTTCTGCTTTTACTATTAGTACAATGGCCACTACTCCCGAGGATTTACATAGTGTAATTGAAAGTGTGCTCAATAAGTGTCTACTGGCCAAGCACGCACATATTGAGCGCAATGCTGCATCGGAAAAGGCCTTCTAAACCACTCACATATCGGCTAGATAATTTACAACAAACTGTTCCTCCTGCTGAAATGAAGACTGGACCAGATGACTAACCCGGGAGTTGGAGGAAGCGTAAGATACTTCCGGAGTAGGATACTGCAGCTATTGAAAAATTATTATTTGCCTTTAGCCACATTAAAATGTAAACAGACAGATCTCACTTGCGCATGACAACTGTTCGCAATTACCTCTCTTCGTACACAACGAGGTTTAATGATGGAATGTGATAGTGTTTATATGCATATTAAGAAATGATTGTTGGGGAACAAGCAAATTTTTTTCCATCAAATGATTTTATACAGATTGGTAATGAAGCAATGCAGGCATCATCAGGACTCTACGAATTGCTTTTTAAGCGTACCCCTGGTGGATTCTCACTGGAGGCACTTCGTGAGTACAAGCATTTACTTAGCCCTACAAATCCACATTTGGCAGACAATGATACTTCCAGCAACGCTTATATGGATGAGACACATCCGAAATTCGGCAGTGTTGACGACCTCTTTCCGGACGTCGGCATAGTGAGCGGCTCAGGCCTGACTTTGAAGTTTGATGAAGGCAAGTCAGCTCGAGTATATATTCTGGGACGATGTGAATGAGCTCATATTATGTCCATGGCTACTAATTGCATCTCAGAAAGCTGACAACAATCCCCAAAAGAACGAAATGGTTTATTTTGCAGAAGAATGTGTGAAGGTGTTTACATATAATAAGAAACAATGTCTAGTGTACAGATCGCCACTGAGATTCTCCAGACTGCATGGCATATTTATCGCAGGCGAAAAGTTTTCATCTATTTGGCTGAGAGATCTGTACCAGGTTGACCTAGTTAAAATGATCCCGTATGCTGCTGTTAGTTAGGGCTATAGATCCATGTTGGCAGTAATAAATTGTTTAAGAAAATATGGATGAGCAGTACCAGTTCGCCAGAAACGAGGTGTTGATGTGGCCAATGCGATGGAGACAGTTTTAAAAGATAAAGGATCGCCTAAAATTTGCGGACGGATATTGGCNCTCTGGAAACGAGGTGTTGATGTGGCCAATGCGATGGAGACAGTTTTAAAAGATAAAGGATCGCCTAAAATTTGCGGACGGATATTGGCAGAGAATTCTACAATCCTATCTTCTGTTCTCTAATGCCTGCAAATAAAATTATTCACTTCAGTACATTCGGTGATAAGAGGACCTCCATCATGGAGCGATTTAACAGCATTCTGAAGAATAACATGTGGTGAGAATTTTCGCCATGGGGAAGATAGAAATGGCTGGACTTAATTCCTCGTTTGTTATCTGCTTACAATAAAGGAGTACACCGCACCATTCGCATACAGCCAGTAGGCGTTAAGGATGATTCTTTGCTGTCGACTTTGTTCAAAAATGTGAAGAGATTGGACATGCGCAAGGCTAAACGCATATTGGTGACTATGTCTGGACATTACGAGTAAAGGAAACATTTGCGTAATTATACACTCCGAACTGGAGCACGAGGCCTAAAGGATTGACAAGATTCATCATAACGAACCACAGACTTATAATCATGTCGACATGAATGGTGACCAGCTGAATGGTGACCAGCTGAAGGGCAGATTTATTCACGACTTAATTGCTGGGTACCGAGGTCGGCGCTAACTGATGTGTAATTGAACCCACATAGCATTGTAAGAGTTGTGTGATTGAGCCTGTATTTTCCACAGTTGAATATATTTGTTGAAGTATAAAAATTCAATCTGAAAATAAGTATATGAACTTGCGCTGTGTACATTTTTTCATACACTGTATTCCCTCGGTGTGTTACAGTCTTGTGTGTTTCTTTCTCAGTTTGGAGGAGGACCAGTGACTGTGCAGCTGCTGGGCATTTCCCAGTCTTACGGCTGAGGGTGATAACTAATTTTCATCTAGACGGGTTTGACCATTCAGTTGGTAATTATTATTCGTTTGGGGCTACGTCCAGGCAACGTCTGGGATACAGGTGCTATCTTTATATTTCATATGCTACATTCCATGGGTGTGATGACGGACGGTGGCCTTTTTCTCGCTAATGCACTGCTGTCACTAAAGAGACCGTATCTTACCATTATCGCCCAACTGGTGCTGGAAATGGGCGTACCGAGACTCTTTATTCGTCTGGTTGTTACAAAGTGCCGGCTACCTTCCGACCCATGCGCTGCGAGGCAGTTTGTATATAGCGTTCCACCCTACGCTGGCTTGTACATGCATATACTCTGTGAATGGCTAGTTTTGCCTTAGGTTGACATCCTTAAAGCTAGTTTTTAGAAGAAAAAAAAAAGGAACTTGATTTGTTTTATTATTATTATGTACGTGCAGGACTGTGGCTGCAATACTGGGTAGAACGCCGGTTTTTTAAAAATATATTTTACACACATGGTTAACCAACACACATAAAAAATTGTGCGCTGATACCAGCTCTCCTAGCTACGACCTGCAGCACTAAGAACTTTCTGGTAATAAGTGAGGGAATTAAAGATTGCCGCCTGTGGTGGCCGATTGGTGGTTCTGATGGGAGAGGGCGCAAGAAGCAAGAGAGCAGGGCTGGAGGAATATGAGAAAACCCTTGATGGATAGAATGAGAGAGGCAGGAAGGAGACTGGGAAGACTCTGAGAAAACCCTCCCTAGGGACGAGAGGTAGGAAGGAATGAGAGAGGATAATAACTATAAAATATATCGGAAGGACTCTGAGAAAACTCTAGGGGTGGACGATGGTAGGGAGGAATAGGTCTTGGGAGGTAGGAAGGAGACCAGAAGGACTCTGAGAAAACCCTCCCAAGTAATGAGAGGTAGGAAAGAATGAGAGAGTATGAGAACAATAAAGGAGATTGGGAGGGCTCTGAGAAAACTCTAGGGGGGCAAAATGAGCGACGGCGATAGGTTGTGGGAGGTATGAAAGAGACTGAGAGGAGTCTGAGAAAACCCCCGAGGGATATAACATGGGAAATGAGAGAGTTAGGAACGTGACTGGAAGGAAACTGAAAAAACCCTCCCAAAGGACGAGGGTTAGGAAGGATTTAGTNGAATGAGAACATTAAAGCAGATCGGGATGACTTTGAGAAAACTTCAGAGGTGTGTGGTGGGAGAGGGGAAAGTACATGGGAGGTAGGAAGGAGACCAGGAGGACTTTGAGAAACCCCCAGGGGTGGGGGATGGGAAAGGGGTGAGAAGTAGGCGAGAGCGGTGGGAGTAATATGAGAAAACCACATCGAGGGATAGAAAGAACAAGAGATGCAGGAAGAAGACCGGGAGGACTCTGAGAAAACTTTGGTGTGTGAGACGAGAAAGGGAGGCGTATGAGAAAACACCAGGAGTGGGAGATGGGAGAGGAGGATAGGAGGTGGGGGACGACGAGTGGTAGGAAGGGCGAGAGAGGTAGGAAGGAGACGGGGTGAATGTGGAGACGGGAGAGGGAGAGAATGGGACAACTAAGAGAAACCCCTGGGTGGCGGGATGGTGATAGGGTGAACAGGAAACCAGCGAAAAAAACTCGAGGGATATAACGTGGGAGACGAGAGAGACTGGCAGGAATATGAGAAAAAACCCCAAACAGTATACAAGAGCATTATGTGCTGCGGGGGAGTGATGGCGCAGGGGGGAAAAAGGGAAATCCACGATGATCGCTGCTGGCGAGGAATGACAGAGTAGGAGTTTGCCTCGTGACATCATCCAAGATAGCGGCCGGCTTCTCCGCTCGGCCCCTTCCACAATCCCCTGCACCAGAACCTACCATTTCTATTAACTCACATCACTTAAATACAAGAACAGCTTACATTATTAATTTGCGTTAACAAATTTAGCATAAAAATTAATTGAATTCGAAATAAATTTGATAAAAGGTCACGTGACCCGAATTAGTAGGACTAATTTTTCTTAGTTTAATATTTAATTTTTAATGTTTAACGGAACTTTCTAAAATACATAATTACCCAATCGCAACCACTTTGAACAAGTGACTATCGAAGGCGTCCAAATTGAAGGTTAATAAACACTAAATTCCTAAAATACCAAATGGTCAATTGGAACACGGCCTCAGGCTTTCAGTAACTTCTTTCACTTCAATTGAAAATAATCATCAGATCACTCTGTTCGAAGGTTTAAAATGCAGATAATGGGGCGAAGAGAGTGCAATCATATATACTATTCGTTTCAACAATCCTAATGGTACCAATTAAACCAAAAACCAAAAGTAAGGGCATACAATTTAAATCTTCATGAATTCGATAAGAAATATAAAACATATTTTCCTCTTTGTATTATAAACTTTGCTTAGTAGCGCAGAGGTAAGGGACGGCTTAAGAAGAGGATAGGGTGTGTAAGTTCAATAATGGCCACCTGCAAATTGTTTTTTATTTTTTTNGTAAGGGACGGCTTAAGAAGAGGATAGGGTGTGTAAGTTCAATAATGGCCACCTGCAAATTGTTTTTTATTTTTTTTAATTGCTGTAAATTGCGCAATTGAAATAGTAAACTATCGTGAATGAGTTTATATCACGTAATTATTAGGCTACATTCAATAAAATAAACAATATTTAATTCGTCACTGCAGTTGGAAGTCACTTATTCAATCAGTAAAAATTTTTCATGTATTTAAGTGAAATTTTTTAAATGAAACAATCGGTGGTTTTCCACTGATTCTAATAGACCCATTTTTACTGATTCCAGAAGTTGAATTTCACTGCGAATCAGTTGTTTTCCACTGATTCGAATTTAGAGTGCTTTATTGACTAGTTCAGTGCCCATCATATGCACGGCGTTGTATTATCTTTCTGTGTGCTACACGTAAAACCGAATAAGAGGACAATAAAGTAATTTTGATTTTGCACCAANGCGTTGTATTATCTTTCTGTGTGCTACACGTAAAACCGAATAAGAGGACAATAAAGTAATTTTGATTTTGCACCAATTTGTAAGTAAAATCACATACTCTAACTTCAAATGAGACAATCAGAAAACAGCAGTCTGCCTTCATTGTTCCTTTAGGAGGAAGTAAGCTAGAGATGACTCATAACTTGGAATTGCCTCACTTTTAACGTGCGGACAGCCATGCAACATACAGAATTCAAATTCAGAATTCCTTACACCACAGATAGACGTTGCAGCCAACTCCACCATGCAAGGAACCAATGGGGCGGGGCGATTATCTAAGACGGTTAGTGATTGTTAAAGTGCTGCCGTACGCATACTAAGCCTCATTCTTGATACAACTGTTCTATAATTTTGTCTTGTGTACCTTTTTTTTAAACCTTACAATATTACTTTAAAATCTGGATAACGAAATAAAACACGTCTTTATAACTAACTATTAAAAAATAAGAATTAATTTTTTTCNGTACTTTAAAATCTGGATAACGAAATAAAACACGTCTTTATAACTAACTATTAAAAAATAAGAATTAATTTTTTTCGTTTCCTTACATTAGATTTTATTTTGGAAGCTATAATTAACGTTGTGAGATGGAAGATGTTGAAAAAACAGGATTTAGACAGTGCCGCGAAGTTTCTGAGATTTGGTCAGTGAAGCCTGTCGTTACTTACACGTTGCTGTAGGGCACGTAGATTAAAGGAGAGGTACACCGATTAATAGTTTTCTGAGCATGTACTTAGCATTGACCTACAACACACCAACACAACTGTCACAGTCACATTGCCAACAGTTACGAACGTGTTTGTTTATGTTTTTATTTTCAAAAGATAAACCCTTTTAATTGAATAAAATACTTTTGCCATTTTGAAACTTATCTAATTTAACGAAAAATGGGTTAGAATAAGTAAGAATTCAAACATCTCAAAGCATTTGTTTACTACACAGAGTTCTAATCTCAAATCATATCCACGTCATTTATGATAGTCGTATTGGTAGAAAAGTAGTGCAATGCTGGGACACGAAGTGACCTTATGCGCACCTTGGGAGCGCAATTGACTCTCTTTTATTTCTACGTTAGAACACACTAGGGCGCGCTCGTGTGGCGAGGAAGATGCACCTGTGATGGTCCGCACTCTACCTCCGCTATAAGTCATATTACAAGCACCAAGACGGTAAACATAACATTGTTGGAAACCAAGTATAACCATGGCGGATAAGTCACGGTAAGCCTCCCTGAGCATATACGAAATGTACCACTATGAGAGGGTGCGTCGTTTGTCCTAAAGGCNATCTAAAATATTTTTCGCCAGCAGACATTTACTCTAACGTTGTTTACCCTAAAGGAAGTAACCCTAAAAGTATATTTTCTGTGTTCTGATCCAGCACCGGCGTTTTCCGTATACTTAGGGAATTAGCGCTAAAAGTTTTCATTCACCGTAGCCTGCCCTAAACGTGTTTGCCCTACAAATGTGTCTCCTCTTATAAATCCGGGAAACGATTGCATTTGGGCAATTGTCCTAAACATAGTTTACCCTAAAGACGTTTACCCAAACGTTTAGGAAAAATGACTTGTACCCGAATATGATAGCAACTTGGAATATGCTATTGCTAAAGAAAATTATATATTTATGTATCGGCAGATTGCAAATTTTCTACCCGTCATATTTTCTGCGAAAAATGCTGATTTCCTAAATCATGGCTAAATAAATTCACCTTAATGGATCGTATTATCTGTCTTGTTGTGGAAAGTTTTTTTATCGTATGAGAATTACTTCAATAACGTGTCAGTATTCGTCCGTGTATGTAAGGGTTATTCAAATGGATTTAAATACGCAGCTGACGTCGTTGGTTTTACTTAAGTTAAATAAATTTATAGCAGTAAAAGAATATTATGCGTGTTTTAAAATGCATAACTTGGTCAGATATAACATTTTTTAAAAACTGTTTTTAATAATTTCATTTAGTATCTTTATTTATTTATTCCGTAATTTGTACCTGTGGTGAAATTTATTGGCATACACATATTTATAAGATACGAATGCTTCGTCCAGTGATCAAGATGTCTGATTGTTGAAATAAAGGACCTAGGTTCGGTTTTTTTGGCCGAGGCGAGGATAATCTCTTCCTTTGTTCAGGACGTGGATATTGTGTTGTCCATTCTTCCTCACACTTCAAAACCACGTTCAATGATCCTGACAACGTAGTGGTCAAAGCGAGTTCACACTTTGATCGGGTTACTACGAATGCGGTCCAGCCCTGACAATGTGCTACGATACCATCATGTGTGATATGTGCAATTAGTGCTTGTGCGCGCGTGTTCCCTTTCTTGAAACCTAACACTGTTATAGGGTATTCACGGTAAAGTGAGCACTTTTTAAGGCCCTTACATTAGTCATGATAACCAAAAAACTATATTTCATTGTGGCCTCATACGTTAAGTTTTGAAGCCTATAAAATGTATACATTGTGTTTATTAGTCACACTGCAATTTTTATACTAGCAACTGACGAAAGGATACAAATAAGCTGAAAGGAACTTTAAAACACAGTTTTAAAAAGTGCTCACTTTACCCTGAACAGTCTATAGTCGAGAGTGCAGGGTTGGTGTAATTATTTTTGGAATGCTGTATGTTAATAATATAGTGCTGTGTTTTTTCGGTGGTTNTACATTAGATTTTATTTTGGAAGCTATAATTAACGTTGTGAGATGGAAGATGTTGAAAAAACAGGATTTAGACAGTTCCGCGAAGTTTCTGAGATTTGGTCAGTGAAGCCTGTCGTTACTTACACGTTGCTGTAGGGCACGTAGATTAAAGGAGAGGTACACCGATTAATAGTTTTCTGAGCATGTACTTAGCATTGACCTACAACACACCAACACAACTGTCACAGTCACATTGCCAACAGTTACGAACGTGTTTGTTTATGTTTTTATTTTCAAAAGATAAACCCTTTTAATTGAATAAAATACTTTTGCCATTTTGAAACTTATCTAATTTAACGAAAAATGGGTTAGAATAAGTAAGAATTCAAACATCTCAAAGCATTTGTTTACTACACAGAGTTCTAATCTCAAATCATATCCACGTAATTTATGATAGTCGTATTGGTAGAAAAGTAGTGCAATGCTGGGACACGAAGTGACCTTATGCGCGCCTTGGGAGCGCAATTGACTCTCTTTTCNCGCGCCTTGGGAGCGCAATTGACTCTCTTTTCTTTCTACGTTAGAACACACTAGGGCGCGCTCGTGTGGCGAGGAAGATGCACCTGTGATGGTTCGCACTCTACCTCCGCCATAAGTCATATTACAAGCACCAAGACGGTAAACATAACGTTGTTGGAAACCAAGTATAACCATGGCTGATCCGTCATATTTAGCCTCCCTGGGCATAACCGAAATGTACCACTATGAGAGGTTGCGTCGTTTGTCCTAAAGGCATCTTCTAAGTATTTTCTCGCGTAACTGATCCAAATAGGCATNCACTATGAGAGGTTGCGTCGTTTGTCCTAAAGGCATCTTCTAAGTATTTTCTCGCGTAACTGATCCAAATAGGCATTTCCCCTAAACTTTGTTTGCCCTAAAAACGTTTGATCTAAAATATTTTTCGCCAGCAGACATTTACTCTAACGTTGTTTACCCTAAAGGAAGTAACCCTAAAAGTATATTTTCTGTGTTCTGATCCAGCACCGGCGTTTTCCGTATACTTAGTGAATTAGCGCTAAAAGTTTTCATTCACCGTAGCCTGCCCTAAACGTGTTTGCCCTACAAATGTGTCTCCTCTTATAAATCCGGGAAACGATTGCATTTGGGCAATTGTCCTAAACATAGTTTACCCTAAAGACGTTTACCCAAACGTTTAGGAAAAATGACTTGTACCCGAATATGATAGCAACTTGGAATATGCTATTGCTAAAGAAANGTTTACCCAAACGTTTAGGAAAAATGACTTGTACCCGAATATGATAGCAACTTGGAATATGCTATTGCTAAAGAAAATTATATATTTATGTATCGGCAGATTGCAAATTTTCTACCCGTCATATTTTCTGCGAAAAATACTGATTTCCTACATCATGGCTAAATAAATTCACCTTAATGGATCGTATTATCTGTCTTGTTGTGGAAAGTTTTTTTATCGTAAGAGAATTACTTCAATAACGTGTCAGTATTCATCCGTGTATGTAAGGGTTATTCAAATAGATTTAAATACGCAGCTGACGTCGTTGGTTTTACTTAAATTAAATAAATTTATAGCAGTAAAAGAATATTATGCGTGTTTTAAAATGCATAACTTGGTCAGATATAACATTTTTAAAAACAGTTTTTAATAATTTCATTTAGTATCTTTATTTATTTATTCCGTAATTTGTACCCGTGGGGAAANATTTTTAAAAACAGTTTTTAATAATTTCATTTAGTATCTTTATTTATTTATTCCGTAATTTGTACCCGTGGGGAAATTTATTGGCATACACATATTTATAAGATACGAATGCTTCGTCCAGTGATCAAGATGTCTGATTGTTGAAATAAAGGACCTAGGTTCGGTTTTTTCGGCCGAGGCGAGGATAATCTCTTCCTTTGTTCAGGACGTGGATATTGTGTTGTCCATTCTTCCTCACACTTCAAAACCACGTTCAATGATCCTGACAACGTANTTGTTCAGGACGTGGATATTGTGTTGTCCATTCTTCCTCACACTTCAAAACCACGTTCAATGATCCTGACAACGTAGTGGTCAAAGCGAGTTCACACTTTGATCGGGTTACTACGAATGCGGTCCAGCCCTGACAATGTGCTACGATACCATCATGTGTGATTAGTGCAATTAGTGCTTGTGCGCGCGTGTTCCCTTTCTTGAAACCTAACACTGTTATAGGGTATTCACGGTAAAGTGAGCACTTTTTAAGGCCCTTACATTAGTCATGATAACCAAAAAACTATATTTCATTGTGGCCTCATACGTTAAGTTTTGAAGCCTATAAAATGTATACATTGTGTTTATTAGTCACACTGCAATTTTTATACTAGCAACTGACGAAAGGATACACATAAGCTGAAAGGAACTTTCAAACACGGCATTAAAAAGTGCTCACTTTACCCTGAACAGTCTATAGGGGAGAGTGCAGGGTTGGTGTAATTATTTTTGGAATGCTGTATGTTAATAATATAGTGCTGTGTTTTTTCGGTGGTTTGTACAGTGGAGTTTGGTGCATGTGTTCTTTACTGTGGGAGACTGGGAGTGCTGTGAGAAGCAGGCTGTCTGAAGTAAGAAGTCAAGAGTTCTGTTTCTCAGAGAAAAGTGACCATTTCCTGCTGGCTGTCAAAAAAAATTGTTGCGTGCGCAAGGAAAAAATATTGTCTAGAAAGAACGGAGCAGAAAAGGAGGGATGGGAGGAGTGGTTTGTTTTAAATCGCGAATTCCTCCGCATCCCTTTCTCTGGCTGCTTGATTGCGAACGAGAGAATTCAGTATTTGACTGAGAACATGGTTCGCGTACGTGCNGCATCCCTTTCTCTGGCTGCTTGATTGCGAACGAGAGAATTCAGTATTTGACTGAGAACATGGTTCGCGTACGTGCAATATTGTTTTCGGGCAAGGTTATTCAATATTGTGAAACATGATATTGTATGACTTCTTCTCGTTTCTACACAATGATTTCTTTCTCTTGCATAGATAGTTAGGGTAGGTTTTGTTGGC
This sequence comes from Clitarchus hookeri, assembly GCA_002778355.1. Lineage (NCBI taxonomy): Eukaryota > Metazoa > Arthropoda > Insecta > Phasmatodea > Phasmatidae > Clitarchus > Clitarchus hookeri. The sequence continues at coordinate 19,112 of NQII01009631.1, read as the reverse complement.
GAGGGTAGCGTAGGTATATAAACAAATAAAAAAATACTGTTTTTCTAGGTGTAAATAAAGCAAATATATCAATTTGTAAACCCCAAAGTTCATAAAAAAATAACAAGGTGCATTTCAAAACGACTATAATAATTTTATTAGGAAAGNAATTTGTAAACCCCAAAGTTCATAAAAAAATAACAAGGTGCATTTCAAAACGACTATAATAATTTTATTAGGAAAGTAATTTTCAATACAGAAACTATTATTTCCATTTGCCTTTATAGTGCTACTCCGTACTGATAGTACTCCAAGTAGTCTTTACTTAAAAATGTACTGTATGCTGTTGGGAACGGGATTTGTTATTCAAGTGCATATTTCATAAGTGGCCAGTTAACTACAGTCTTCAGTCCTAGTCAATAGTCTTCACAGTCCATTGCATCTCCTCCAGTCTATCGTTTAATAGCGTGTTAAAGCTGGCTGCGGTGAGGCGAGATCCGTCCCTCAGGTATTGCCAGCGTCGCGTTACCAACAGCGGGAAACACGGGAACTGTAGTTTGCAGCCGTGTTCCTGTCAGCTGACTTGGAGCGCGTGCAGACCGCGCCTGCCGAGCTCAAGGTTTGTGCTGGTCATGAGCAGAGATAAGTTCCACTGCGTGATAAAGAGTTCTGCGTTTCATCCAGCAAAACAAGTATCCCGCATGTAACGTGCAAGTCATCTCCTGATAGCAGATCTGTTGCCAAGAGTAATCGACTTCTGAATAGTCACCATGTGCGAAATAAGAAANTGTGCTGGTCATGAGCAGAGATAAGTTCCACTGCGTGATAAAGAGTTCTGCGTTTCATCCAGCAAAACAAGTATCCAGCATGTAACGTGAAAGTCATATCGTGATAGCAGATCTGTTGGTCAAGAGTAATCGACTTCTGAATAGTCACCATGTGCGAAATAAGAAAATTGTAGTCGATACACCGTTGTTATTTATCNCAAGAGTAATCGACTTCTGAATAGTCACCATGTGCGAAATAAGAAAATTGTAGTCGATACACCGTTGTTATTTATCATCGGGATTGTTTAAATGAAAACCAAATATCTGACACACTATGAGTCCATTTGATTAGTGATAATTTAAACTAACTCACAACTAATTATTGGATGTGATTTTAGTATAGAGCTATGTCTAAATTATAAAATATTACTTAATTCTCTAAATATATAGTTCACGTTAACTTGCTTGTTATACAAGCACTATATCAAAATGTATTTAGTACGGTCATACATAAATATTTTCTTTGCAGTTATTGCTACTAACGCTTTTTAAAAGTAGCAATAAAATGATGTTTATTGATTTTTTTATTTGCAGGAAAATTCTTCCATAAAAAAATTAATACAAAAATTTAAGGTTTTTTCTTATTTTACTAATATCTTCAACGTTGGGTAAAAGTGGAGACATTTTCTTTAATTCAGAAATTATTTCAATAATTTACTTAAAAAGAAGTGAGACGAAGCAAAATTGTGAGTGAAATATTTCCATTATTCAATATTTTTAGTTTTATAAGGCATACTTGGCACTTTCTGGGTGACGCGATCCACTGTACATATGGTTATTGCAGCATTATTCATGCAAGAAGTCCGATATTGTTTTTTTTTGTACGAATTAGACGTTTTGGAAGCAAATAACGTCACGCGACTCAAATAGTTGGATAATTGGTTAGAAAATTGTTTCTGTATTTTATTTCCACCAAGTAACCTTAAGTTTCTGGGAAAATATTCTTTGGTCGAAGAAAGAATATTTCATAGTTCAGTATATGCGTGTTTTACTATATATTTAACGAGTATATATTTTGCATTATTTTGTTAATATAATTTTGAATTATTTCTAACATACTGTTATAAAATGTTCTTCACATAAATAGCTTGAAAAATTGCTTGTCACAGTGATCGGCATAAGAAACCATCTTCCTGCTGAATGTTTGAACCACCCTCTCCCCGTCTGTTGCTTCACACATCGGCTATACTTATTCCTATTTCCGAGAGAAAAGAAAACTGTTGTTTACCCTCACGAATTGAAAATCTATGTTAAATAATAATATAATAATAATAATAATTCACAGAGTGTTTAAATACAGCAATGAGGTGAGGGTGGTGCACATGAAATCATACATTTTGCAATCATCAAAACCTTAATATAATGATATTATTTCATAAAAACATAAATACGACACTGCAACTAGTTTTAATGAAATTATTATTTATTAATGTGTTCTTCCTTTTCACAAACTGAGTTTAAATGTATATAATATCCAGACAATAACGAAATTAAGTATATNTCCTTTTCACAAACTGAGTTTAAATGTATATAATATCCAGACAATAACGAAATTAAGTATATTTGTTAATTTGTTTGTGGAGATGTGATTCTAGTGTACGATAAGTTAATTGGTCTCTTAAATATCTATGTTTTTGTAAAAAATGTATTTCAGTTTGTTACTTCTAATTCTGTTTGGATTAGGCTACATAGTTTCGAAATGACATTAACTTGCTCACATTTGCAAAGGCTAATAAATCTTCGTCTCTTTTACTCCAACACACGCTACCCCATACCTTCATTTCAGACGACTCACACTTTTACAACCAGCCATAAAGTAGGATAATGGACATATGTAGCGTTAGGNACCTTCATTTCAGACGACTCACACTTTTACAACCAGCCATAAAGTAGGATAATGGACATATGTAGCGTTAGGAAGTTAACATCTATATCAACACCCCCAAGAGAAGAGAAAATTATTTTATTGCTTTCTGTGTTCATTTTACTGAGGATGTAGACGTGAGGTATTATATTTTTGAGTGCAGCGACTTACAGACCAAAGTAAACTCACTTTACTCAATAACTTTGCTACGCACCGCCAGTATGCCTTTGTCATCTTCGTCTGCCACTGCACTTTTTGAAAGGATCTTCCGAATGACGACAACATATCCAGGTCCTCCTTGATCCCATGCCACGACATTTAGGGGCTCTGATTTTATCACGTGGTGGCTTCACGCCACACTAAATTCTCAAGTAAAGAGATCATGTGCAGTTATGTAATCCTAATAAATGGTGTAATGCCATGTACTTAATATGTGGTATAAAGTTCGTGACAATCACATGTATCCTTCTGGGTGTGGCATTTTTCACAAATGTTATTGAATTATCATAATTAAGAAAAAAAAANTGACAATCACATGTATCCTTCTGGGTGTGGCATTTTTCACAAATGTTATTGAATTATCATAATTAAGAAAAAAAAAATATGAATCCTTAAATATTACATTCGAATAGTACAATTACAGGAAGTATGAAATATGTAGTTTTAAANAAAAAAAAAATATGAATCCTTAAATATTACATTCGAATAGTACAATTACAGGAAGTATGAAATATGTAGTTTTAAATGGTCTTGTTACTTAGTTTCTAAATGACTTCATCGCAACAACTGAACCTATCTGAACCCAACTTGGCGTATGCTAATAGTTATTGTTGTGTGAGCAAAATACAGTAATCAATTACTTCTTGAATATACCATGTTGAAATATGTCACTGAAATTAAAAACTAAATACATACCTAAGTAAATTTTTAACCAAACCCTACTACATTTTGCACTTAAACAGTGTTGTAAAAGCCATATTACATTTTTATATAATAGTACATTTGTGTCAAAGCAACGGTGTTATTATAATATTGTTATTTGCCATATCTCTGGTATCATTCATTACCTCAATCTTGGTGTATTTAAGTGCATACTATGTACTCTATATTCCACTACGTAATACCTTCTATCATCCATCATTTTGGAACGTGCTACCTCCAAAAATTACTAGGCACAAACATCATTTCTCAGGAANAATACCTTCTATCATCCATCATTTTGGAACGTGCTACCTCCAAAAATTACTAGGCACAAACATCATTTCTCAGGAATTTTTCAGCAATGATTCTCAAATCTGATGGAAAATTCGCCCTGCTTGGAAATTCTTTGACAAACTTGTTCCTACTAAGTTTCACGAACACCTCATTAAAATTATTTACATATTAGCGTAGAGTCTTGTAGGTTAATTAGTTAGATCGATACCTTCTTGGTGCAAATTTTGCTATCTGTCATTCGTGTATACAGAAATAAGGTGCCTGTTGCTTAAAGTATATTTTGCAAACAAATATATTTGCCTAGATACAATTAATATGCACGACCATCATTTTTAACGCTAGATATTCAGATATAANTTGCAAACAAATATATTTGCCTAGATACAATTAATATGCACGACCATCATTTTTAACGCTAGATATTCAGATATAAGAATTATCCATGGATAGGGTAGCTTACCATACACTATTTGTGTGCCAAATCGGTTGAGTAATTCCGGAAATACAATGTAATATCTATATTGTTTCATAAAGTACTACCTTACAAAATGATGGATTAAAGGGGCAGTCAATTTTCGTTAATGCTGGCAGTAAGTACAGACGCATATCAAGTTTGGTTGAAATATGTTAAAAGTGTCTATAGTTCTGGCATACCTACCTAAAACATTGATACGAAAGCCATTTTGAATGTAAGTGTTTCCTTTATATACCATAATTTAAATTTCNCATTGATACGAAAGCCATTTTGAATGTAAGTGTTTCCTTTATATACCATAATTTAAATTTCGGCTGCACATTATTTGATTGCCAAATATGGCGGCAATTGGTAAACGAGCCATATTTTTTCATTCGGTTCTGTGTTACAAAATGGTGGGCAAGAATGATCGAATTAGCATATTTAATGCCCGCGACAGGCATTATCGCCCTACAAGGCTTGACTGAAATTGCTTAAATGATTATATATACAATTCCTAACTAAAATATTTATATTGTCATTTTCAAAACAAGTGCCCTATGTATCAGAGTCGCATACATTTAGGGCGGCTTATCATAGCACACTTGCACGCGAAATTTGCAGGAATCGGTAGATTACTTCGCGAGATATGATTCCCCACTTTATTTTTCAGGTAGCGCTATCTTTCAATATGGCGGAGCAATAAGGATATGAGTTTTTGAATTTAACGCTGAAAGTGTTGACCTTAAAACACGCCAATTTCGGTTCACATAGATTGAATGATTATTGAGATACGACACAGCATCAACAACAATTAAAATTATTGTCATTTTAAAAATATGCAATCGACATTTTCAAAAAGTATAAAAGCCAGTGTCCTTTCTGAGCACTATAATCGTAACGTGAGTGACAAAAATTTTCGCGTGGGTTCAAAAGTTTTTAAGGAGACATGCACGCAGCCAGACAGAAAGGTAATCTCAAAATACTATATTTACTTCAGACAGTAGGTTAGAACCTACAAATTTAAACTGTACCTGACTCCTCTCTTGTTATTTACACGCCCAGTTCAGAACAGCTCTAAGTATTAGTGCTATCAGCTATTCTTTTTAGAGTATTTGAAGGAAAATCGTGTTCGTAACTAGGTAGTTACGTACATAGACTTAATATCTCAACCATGGACCGTTGGAGACTAAAAATTATGCGTTGAAACATTTCTCAACAAAAATGTTACATATATTATAATAAAAAATTTATCTAGATANGAGACTAAAAATTATGCGTTGAAACATTTCTCAACAAAAATGTTACATATATTATAATAAAAAATTTATCTAGATATAAAGGAAAGAAGTGTGCTTGCAAGTGGACGTACAATCAAANGTTACATATATTATAATAAAAAATTTATCTAGATATAAAGGAAAGAAGTGTGCTTGCAAGTGGACGTACAATCAAACTAAATATGTTTAAAGCTTTCAGAGACACGAAAATCATCATCTAAAATTAATTTTTAAAATGTTCTAGGTTAAACAAAATTTAAAGTATTTTAGTGAAACCAATTTTTATTAAATTAATTTATTAGGTTGTCAAATGTCAGGCCTTTAAAGGGTACTTCACCAAGGAAGGTTAAATAAAATAACCNTTAAATTAATTTATTAGGTTGTCAAATGTCAGGCCTTTAAAGGGTACTTCACCAAGGAAGGTTAAATAAAATAACCCGATATGTTTATGCATAATCATGGTTAAATGTGTTAACAAGTTGTGTCTGACCAAATGTTACAAACTTTGGGAGTTNCGATATGTTTATGCATAATCATGGTTAAATGTGTTAACAAGTTGTGTCTGACCAAATGTTACAAACTTTGGGAGTTGATTCCTTTTATAAAATGAGATGGAAAACGTAATACGACTAATGGCCTAAAACGATTATTGAGAGAGGCGCGCTCTGAAAACACGGGGTTCAAACAGGAATTTATTAGCACATTAAAAAAAATTGAGTTCCGACTGCAAATTCCAATAAAATGTTTGGTTGAACTAAGGTGATAAAAAAATACTTATTCTATTTGTAATATAGTCCCTCTGTAATTGATAACATTTGTGGTGTCCTCTTGTTATTATTCAAAACCGAGTAACCATTGTCTTTAATTTNAGTCCCTCTGTAATTGATAACATTTGTGGTGTCCTCTTGTTATTATTCAAAACCGAGTAACCATTGTCTTTAATTTATATTTTTTCGTAGATTATTATTAATCATTTTCAAATTAACAAAAAAGTTTACTATGATACAAGTCTCGCAGGCCAGTTTTTCTTGCCAATACACAGTTATTGGAAAGGACACCGTATAATACCNTTTACTATGATACAAGTCTCGCAGGCCAGTTTTTCTTGCCAATACACAGTTATTGGAAAGGACACCGTATAATACCAGGCAGCTATGCTTGAAAAATAAGATGGGCAATGGGTGGATTGACAGACACATCAAATTTGGTCTGATTTTATCGAAGGAATGGTACAGTATACTTACAAACACACTGTGAATGGTGTTCCATGTAGAGTTAAATTAATGTACACTGAAGAGCCAAAAAACTGGTATAGGCGTGCGTATGCAAATAACAGAGGTATGGAACCAATCAGAGTAAGGCGATGCGGTAGGCAGCTAGATCGGTTACTGCTGCTACAATGGCAGGTTATCAAGATTTAAGTGAGTTTGAACGTGGTGTTATAGTCGGCGCACGAGAGATGGGACACAGCATCTCCGAGGTAGCGATAACATTTGGATGTTCGCGTACGACCATTTCACGAGTGTACTGTGAATATCGGGAATCCGGTAAAACAACACATCTTCGACATCGCTGCGGCCGGAAAAAGATCGCGAAAGAACAGGACAAACGACGACTGACGAGAATCATTAACGTGACAGATATGCAACCCTTTCTCAAATTGGGGCAGATTGGATTTGTGGACTGCCCTGCAGGATTCATGGTGTGAAATGCCTCCTGCACACCTTCAGACATTAGTGGNCGCAGATTGGATTTGTGGACTGCCCTGCAGGATTCATGGTGTGAAATGCCTCCTGCACACCTTCAGACATTAGTGGAGTTCATGCCACGTCGTTTTGCGTCACTTCTGCGTGCTCGGGGGGCCCTACACGATATTAGGCAGGTGTATCAGTTTTTTTTGGCTCTTCAGTGTATGTATTTATGATTATTTGACTCATAAGTTAGATATATATATAATTTGTGACACATCTCACTTAAATACCTGATAGTTTCGATACCATCTTATGTTTTATTGTACTTGGCAGAGATTCCATTTTTAAAAATACAGCATGTCTTCGTAGACCTTGTGCATACGTCGAGCACGAAACTCTCAGTGCCCATATAGGTAAGGTCAATATAAATTTTATATTGTGGTTTAATTGCATTGTAATGAAAGCAGAAGGTGTGTTTAGCAGCTTGCACAGTTGAGCTGTTCCGTAACTGTTATCTAGCTACTTCCCTCGTGTAAAAAGGTATGGCGAGTTACAAGTTACAGCTGTAGTCTATTCATGGTTTTTTCACACTTTTTGAACAAAACCTATGAAAAATCACTCTATTTAATACATACTTGGTTGTTTCCTATATATATCACGTGTCACAAATGTTTTATACTACTTGTGTCTACATAAAAGTATCTTATTTTTGGTTAAATTGAACTTTAACTTATATTTTATCTGTAAAATATAATATTTCATTTTTAATTGATACAAACCAAAACAGGGAGAAAATAGATGGGTTGGGTAATGCCTAGTAAGAAATAGTTCTTACGCAAAATATTATTACACTGATTGTGCATGAATGTGGTGCATTGTCCCTGTGGTGTAATTTTCTAGACTTAGTTAAACTTTATTTGCGTGCGGCAGAGGGATGTTCAGGAAGTAGAACTTTAGCAGGACTTCAGAAAAATTTAAAGTAACCGTGAATGGGTGAACTAATCCAAAAATTTCTCCTTCACTGGCACACTGGCATTTTTCCACTATGCTAAATCTGGATATGTGTACGAGTCACTCATATAAATGCGCATGCCAGCAGTTGTTGGAAAGTTAATATCCCACTGGTTATCACTCACTGTAAGAGTTTACAGTAGCTCGTCCATCCAAACAAGCATTGATGCACAAAAAATAATGCTTTTTGTGACAACTTTTGATTCCATCGCGAAGATTTTGGTGGCCACACAGCGTCGTATTACGTAATACTCAACCCCACTCATTATTACCAACCACATACACAAACATTAATTTTAATGAGTTATTAATTTAAAATTTAATCTAGTCATGAACAATGCTAACATCTAAACAATATACCTGGCATTGACACAGCATTAACAGTCAATTGTTCATCACTTCCAGCAATATTTGCCATTAACCGCATGGTAGTCCTCAAATGTAAGAAACATTCCTAGTCGAAAATCAGGTATTGAATTGGATACCCGAGCAGGAGGCCAGTGCAAACACAGTGAATCAACTGTGGATCCAATAACAAAATCTTGATACTGAATAAAATTAATAAATTTGTTACTCACTGAAACAGCAACTTACAAAAAGCGCAACAAATTAATTAAAGTTTTAAAAATTTTAATGTGTACCCGATTTTCGAATAAAGTTGTGTTTTATCCTAGACTGTTACACATCAGCACTTACNTTTAAAAATTTTAATGTGTACCCGATTTTCGAATAAAGTTGTGTTTTATCCTAGACTGTTACACATCAGCACTTACTTTGATAAATTTACTCATAGGTGATGTCCATGCTGTTGTTTCAGGCAGTGAATGCACAACTTGAATCAGCAGCATGGCAGTAATATTTGACTCCTTGCTTCTGGATGTAATGTCGGTCTTCTTGACATTCAGTACAATAATTCTGCACTGCTACTTGACCCGCAACTTCAACATCTGGGAGAAACGAGGCGTCCACTTCATCAATTCGACACCATTCTTTGGAAGCATCAACAGTTTTCTTCTGCTTTGTGAGAGCACTGGCTGTTGGTTAACCAGAAAGTNTCGACACCATTCTTTGGAAGCATCAACAGTTTTCTTCTGCTTTGTGAGAGCACTGGCTGTTGGTTAACCAGAAAGTACATATAAACAGATGGCAAGAAATTTTTTGAGTGTACTTCATGGAAAAGCCAGTTTTCGTCATATGCGACCTGAAGCTGGTGAAGAATGTCCTCGTGAATGATGCTCACATTTTTNCATGGAAAAGCCAGTTTTCGTCATATGCGACCTGAAGCTGGTGAAGAATGTCCTCGTGAATGATGCTCACATTTTTCTCGACCGGCACTTCTCACCTGAAGAAGCCCTGGGGAGTTCCCTTATAACCAAAACTTGTTCGGTCTTAAGAGGAAGAAGTCGAGGCATCTCAGAGTGAAGCTCTCCCCAACCTTCACCTCTGTCAAAATAAAGAAAATGTTCTACCTGGTGGACGAGTGTGAAAAGCAGCTAGCCGGCTGCGTGGGACGGAATGTATCATCAGGTCGGTTCTATAAGAACTTTACCAGGTAAAATAATTTCATAAGAAAAAAGTTTTTATCTAAGAAATGACAGTCTGCTTGAAATAAAAACATACTGTGAATTGTGTTTCATCTAGAGTTAAATTAATAAATGTATTTACGATAATCTGACTCCTTAGATATACATTTATATAATTTGTGACACATCTCACATAATTACCTGACAGTTTTAAAACCACCTTAATTCTTATTCTACGTAGAAGAGATTCNTATCATCAGGTCGGTTCTATAAGAACTTTACCAGCTAAAATAATTTCATAAGAAAAAAAGTTTTTATCTAAGAAATTACAGTCTGCTTGAAATAAAAACATACTGTGATTTGTGTTTCATCTAGAGTTAAATTAATAAATGTATTTACGATAATCTGACTCCTTAGATATACATTTATATCATTTGTGACACATCTCACATAATTACCTGACAGTTTTAAAACCACCTTAATTCTTATTCTACGTAGAAGAGATTCNCATTTGTGACACATCTCACATAATTACCTGACAGTTTTAAAACCACCTTAATTCTTATTCTACGTAGAAGAGATTCCGTTTTTAAAATGCCTCAGGATCATTTACACACATGCACTAAACACTGGTGTAGGAGAAATAAATCATCATTGTAGTTTGCAAATAAAACTGATATTATTTAAAGGTAATACATCAATGTTTTTAAAATAATTTAGGTATAAGTAAAGTCTGTATGCATTAATATTTTATAATAATCACACACTTTTAATATTATTCTTAGAAATTTCTTTAAGTAATTGAATAACATACCAAATCTTAATATATTGTTTGTACAGCCAAGCATTGTCACCACATCCTCAGCGACACACTGCCATTACCTCCAGCTAAGCTCATTAATCCCAGCAGCTTGAACGCTTTCATTGTATGTGCGTGTACCCGATGTCTGCGAAAGATTTATATATCAGCTATGATAATGCCAAGCATTGGACACATTCACATTGCTGCCATTGGCACTTTATGAGGTTGGTGGCAGTAATGGATTGTCGTATCTGTCTGTGAACACATCGGCCACCATTACTCTCAATATTGACTACCAAACATCATATTTACCTTGAGCAGCATATACAGGAGGATGTTTAAAAAATGGTGAGCATTATTGTATGAATGAATTATTCATATGTAGACAACAAAAAAAGATTTTTAAAACATGGGTCCAGAAATGCTTGGTTGCCGAGATATGAAGGAGAATCTATGATACGTACCTTTTTACATCTCCATAAAAGAGATGTTCAAAATGTTCACCACCTGCATGTATACAGGACCCACATCGAAATTAAAATCATTGGTGAACTCGTCTATTGGTGAATTCGACTCCAGTGCCTGAAATGGTGCCCCTTCGGAATGAAATTGTGGAAAGACGCAGTAATGCTCCAGGCATTTGTCATCATCTTCGCAGCGGAGTGACACGTCGATGTGGCACCTGTATACACGCAGGTGGTAAACATTTTGAACATCTCCTTTAGGGAGATGTAAAAAGGCACGTGTCATTGATACACCTGCATATCTCGGAAACCAAGCATTTCTGGACTCATGTTGTAGTAATATTTTTTTTGTCTACATATTGGTAATTCATTCCTGGAATAATGCCCACCATTTGTGAAATATCCTGTATATGAAGGAGACATTATCACTCCTCAGAAATAGTGTTGTTACATCAGCTACCCAGCCTGCCACTTTTCTAACTTGTGTGTCTCCAACCCGCAGATAATTGTAATAATAACAATTCTGAAGTCACCAACTACAGTTTTGGTTTGACGGCAGCTGTATAGCATAGTCGAGACTGTTAAGTAAGTATCTTGTTCCTGATTCTGTATTTCATTCTTTTTGAAGGTCGGTGTCCCCTACCTTCAACCAATCCATAGAATGTGTTCAACACCTACCCTTGCCTGTTAAGCCAAATTTTCCATCTCAAGACAGAGTGTGCCCTTACAGATAGTGACATTTGGTCAACGATCGCATTCATGTTTTCTAAATAAAAGCAACTAATCAGTTGACGAACAGCTAGTGATCCTGTGATAATTGTCTCCACATGGCGATCAGGCCAGTGACCATGTTACCATTCACCTTACACTGAGAAAGAGTTGAAATGACCAATATGCAGTTAATATTTTGTATTACTTTGTTTCATATGCATTCATATTGCAAACAAACTATCTGGACAAAAGTAATCGAGTACCCATTTGCTCCCAGTGGATCTACCCTGTTGGATTCTAATAAGCATTAGCTAACATAGCTGTGTCCATTCAAAAGTGCATGATTTTAGTGGTGCATTAATTCGGGTATTTGATCATATAGACTTCTCGGCAGTTGAACGTTACCTCGGTCCACTGTTAGCGATGTCATAGTCATTTTCAAAGCTAACTAAATCGGTCTGGTAAACTCTACAGAATGTTTTGAGAACCAGTAGTCAGCCAGTCATATCAAGGATTACAGAAGAATTTAGTGACAACTGAGGTTCAGGTACATCCGCCAGGAGGTGACAGAAGTTGGTTTTCATAATCGTGTCACTCCCATGGGGATCACGGATCACCACACTCATGCCTGATATCATTTTTAGTGGTGCAAACAACAACATTATTGGACTGTAAAGCAGTGAAAGGTCTTAGGCTCACTGCTGAATGACATATATTACACTGTAAGCCTTAAACGTATGTGGACCTGGCAGATACCTTGGAAACAGTGCTTACCTGTGTATGATATATCGACAGCGAAATTTTGTCGCTGTAGTGTAGCGATCATAGTCTGTTTCTCTTAGCTTNCCATTATTGGACTGTAAAGCAGTGAAAGGTCTTAGGGAGTGACGACTTACTGTATATAATGTGACATTCGGAATTTTGTATGTGGACCTGGCAGATACCTTGGAAACAGTGTTTACCTGTGTATGATATATCGACAGCGAAATTTTGTCGCTGTAGTGTAGCGATCAGAGTCTGTTTCTCTTAGCTTTGGCTTGAGACATTAGCAGCAATTGAATCAATGACCTCTGACATGTATCAAGTAATGTTTGACAATCGCATGATTTTTATGGTGTGAAAACAGTTTGAAATATTCGCTTTCCTGTATCAGTACGGTAATTTTTAATGTCCATAAAGCAAATTCAGTTGCATCACTGTTTGGATACAGTCATTTAGTTGTCTTAGAGCTCCGATTTGTACCCAATAGAAAATATTTGGGATGAGCTGGCGTATCGTTTGCATGCAAAAATTACTTGACCAAGAGAAAAACATCAAATATTCACCATGCTATAAAAAATGAAACACATTTTGTTAGCTATGTACTNATTACTTGACCAAGAGAAAAACATCAAATATTCACCATGCTATAAAAAATGAAACACATTTTGTTAGCTATGTACTACAACTTTATAAAAAGCCTAACCCGAAGGGTGAGTGCTGTAACAACAGCAAAGGAGAGTCCGAAAATTATCTTANTACAACTTTATAAAAAGCCTAACCCGAAGGGTGAGTGCTGTAACAACAGCAAAGGAGAGTCCGAAAATTATCTTATAGGCTATTCACGGTAACGAGAATATATTTGAAATCAACAGTTGTACATTTTACTGTATTTTTACATATATTTTAATGGGCACCCAGACAGGCATGCACCCAGTAAGGGTTCAACGACGGAGGAAAAGTAGTCCTATGTCTTAACGTTGCGTTAAAATTGTTAAGGTAAACATTTGTGGATACTAAAATGATTTCTTTTGCTTAGAGTTTTATAATCCATTCTAGTGTAATATTTAGCACATTTGTAAAATATTTACGTTTGTGATAATTTCACGGTTTTCACTTGACCAATGCATGAATAAAGCGATGAGACCCATGGCAATGTAAATTTTACATATGGCGGAAGAATACACAATATGCGTACAAATAGATCTTAAACAGGGTTTTCGAAAGTGATCAGTTTACCGCGAACAGCCTATATTTATATATATTTATATGGTGCTTCTGGAACCAACAGAAATTGGAATATGTTTACTTTTGGCCACATTCTGTACATTGCACCGATATTGAAAAAAGAAAACAAAATTTAACACAGCAGCTGTGTGTGAACAAATTAGTGGAGGGGAAGATGCCAAATGTCAACACCCAGCTTACTGGTGTAGCGCAAAATTTGGTGTAGTTCTTGGTGTACTTAATTTCACGCCAGGCACTGATTGGAGATATATAAACCTGTTGTTTGTTAATAACCTATAAGCTAGTACTTATTTAATCCACAAGATATCAGCTACCTTGCTGGAAAACGCGAATTTTCAAAAGTCTCGAGTTCACTGAAAAAATCCTCGCTACCCCAGCAATGGNCTTGCTGGAAAACGCGAATTTTCAAAAGTCTCGAGTTCACTGAAAAAATCCTCGCTACCCCAGCAATGGGTTTATTCGCATACTTTATATAGGTTTTTATTAAGTTTATGAACACAGCCAAAGTATGGCGTCTGCTATGATCCATACAACAGAGGGAATCATACCTGAAAAACAGGTTCTACGGATTTGATGTCAGCCATAATTTAAAAAAAAGTGCCCAATGTGTCTGTACATTAATTAGATGCACTCGGTTTTTTAACAGAAAACATAAAGATTTTCCCTGGTAATAAAAGACAGTCAGGGTATGAGGCTCACCGTTAATATATCTCTTTCTTGCAAAAAAAAAGAAAGAAGGAGGACCCATTACATGAGATAACATGATGTTCGCAAGTATGGCTTGAGGTGACTGAGCTGTATGTATTGTAAGTACAGGAATTTGTTACACAAGAGTCGTTCTAACACTTAAGTATACATACTTATTTGTAATAAGACTCACAATCAACATCGAATTTTTTTCGTAATTAGTTTACTTGTTCTGATGTGTGTACAGGTACCTGTGTGAATGTGGAGATGGTGTCCAGGTAAAACATGGTCGTCATAGAATCTTGTGCTTTTAGCGCGAACACTAATCCATAAGTAGACTTCAACCGTGAATTCCTGTTAGCACTTAAAATAGTATAAGAGATTTAACAATACCACCATAAATGAGGTGTTGTGGAATGCAATTGTGGAAGAATGGGAATACCCTGAGATATACCACCGACTATCTGCAAAGTCCATCACATTTTTCACATAAGAGAAATTTAGACACAGATTTACACATGTCCCCAGCACAGAACACAAGTTCAACACACGTGAATACAATATTACAGTAGCGTAGCTGTAATTTAGGACTAGCAAACTCTGGCAATGTCTGTACGCTTCTTCCTAGGAAAGGAAACAATCGCGCTCCGTTTGAATACAGTGCGCTACCTGAGTCACTTATGTGTGCGCCGAGCAGAGTACACAGGTGTTAAAATGAGATTTGCGATAGCAAACATTGCGTATAACAATACGTGATATTAAATAAATTAATTAGTGTTTCATTTTAACAAACCTTATTACATCATTCATACTTACTTACTTTATACAATATAACATATTTGATAGAGATAAGCGATATTAATTACAGTGATAATGTTTTAATGTNACATTGCGTATAACAATACGTGATATTAAATAAATTAATTAGTGTTTCATTTTAACAAACCTTATTACATCATTCACACTTACTTACTTTATACAATATAACATATTTGATAGAGATAAGCGATATTAATTACAGTGATAATGTTTTAATGTTNACTTACTTACTTTATACAATATAACATATTTGATAGAGATAAGCGATATTAATTACAGTGATAATGTTTTAATGTTTCAAAGTACTCGCGCACACGAGTTACAAAAACTCTGCTTTGCGACCGCTACACTTTCCATATACAACCTCTATTATTACCTTCTACTATTGCGTATTATCTCAAACAGCTCTCTTCACACGATAATGCAGCATGGCAAAACTGGATCTGCCAACTACCNCTACTATTGCGTATTATCTCAAACAGCTCTCTTCACACGATAATGCAGCATGGAAAAACTGGATCTGCCAGCTACCTGTGTCTGCCAGCTACCTGTGTTGTGCGCTGTTGGTGCTTCGCTGCTCATTTTCTCTATCTCTCCCACCCTCTCTCTCAGTCGCTCACTTTGACAAAGGGTAGGCGGCGCCAAGTCCGTTAATAGGCCGGCGCAACTGTAATGGCGTAAACCATTGTCTTTCGTGAGTTTGAAAACTTTGCTAAATCAGTTTACGGGCACAAGCAGTGCTTTCTTTTTTTAAGCTCCCTTATTAGTAGGCCTACCATAGCCGGGTTCTGTCACACAATATGAATAAGTATACAAGAAAAAAGTTAATACAGTGACATTGTAATACACGAAGAAAAAAAAGTATGTTGTGCTATTGTAAAATATTTCTAAACAAAATCATACATTCCAAATTCTTTAGATGTTATTTTAAACATTCACACTTTATAGTGAGTAAAAATAACTCTTGACTTGTTAAGAGACNTCCCAATTCTTTAGATGTTATTTTAAACATTCACACTTTATAGTGAGTAAAAATAACTCTTGACTTGTTAAGAGACTGCGAGACTGCGGAATTTATAAATTACGTGTGAGGTAGTGTCATAATCGTAATAAACGCTGAAATGTGTCACTCACACAAACATATGGAAACTTTACAATTCCTCTCACGATATATCATTTCAACAAAAAATTTTTGTGTAAAGTGGATTACGAACTTAAGCCCGTAGAAGATTCTGATGATTCGACTGTTACCTCAACAAAGATAAAAATTATCATATGTGTATATATATATATATATATATATATATATATAAAGTGCAAATACACACATTTCGTATACACACACACTGTAGGGTAGTACAGTATATGCTCAAACAAAGTAATCGATCTCTTTGAAATATCCGCTGTCTTCTAGACATTCATAATTACCTTTACCTTTAACAAAATAACATATCAGTCCGGCATAACACATTGCCGATGGGTGGCGTTAAACGCTGAATCTCGCGCAGTGGGGCAAAACTGGTAAAAATGACCGGTAAAAATGACTGGTAAAAATTATTATTATTCCATAATCAGCACATGAAAGTGTTAAAGGTCAATAGTCGTTACATACTCTTGATTGGGTTGGAGATTTCTGGCAATAGTGCAAACGTCGTGTATGTTAAATTGATTAACATTTTCAAGCTAAACGCACTCACAGAAGTCATTGAAGACCAAGGGTTTTTTTTTAGNACAAAATAACATATCAGTCCGGCATAACACATTGCCGATGGGTGGCGTTAAACGCTGAATCTCGCGCAGTGGGGCAAAACTGGTAAAAATGTGGCCATTTTTACTGACCATTTTTAATAATAATAAGGTATTAGTCGTGATAAAAGTGTTAAAGGTCAATAGTCGTTACATACTCTTGATTGGGTTGGAGATTTCTGGCAATAGTGCAAACGTCGTGTATGTTAAATTGATTAACATTTTATTCGATTTGCGTGAGTGTCTTCAGTAACTTCTGGTTCCCAAAAAAAATAGTTGCGTCTGCTGTAGGATATATTGTAGTTTTGCCAATGTAAGCATGGAGTCGGTGTCGTCATCTTNGCGTCTGCTGTAGGATATATTGTAGTTTTGCCAATGTAAGCATGGAGTCGGTGTCGTCATCTTAACATTGCAGGAAATTCTTTGCCCACTATCATGTGGTACAGGAGGGATGGAAGAAGGTTCCTTGTACTTATACTAGTTGGTCATGAATTATACTGAAATATTCTTAATAAGCTGTTTAATCGCTTATCACCATANTCCTTGTACTTATACTAGTTGGTCATGAATTATACTGAAATATTCTTAATAAGCTGTTTAATCGCTTATCACCATACTTTTTTGTGCATACATTATACAGCAGATGCCATTTTTCTTTTTATATTTTAGCTGCTATAATAAATTGTAATGCAAATATATAACCCTTCCTTTAAATTGGGGGACCTCACCTCATTTCTGTCAGTTTCTTTCCACCAGAACCCATTAAAAATTTGTAATAGGTAATTTTGAGCCTAGCTTTTGTTTGAGATGTTAGGAATCATGGTGGGATTATGTTATTTTCTAACAGTTTTTTAATAGATAATTTTTTTCTTCCCACCTGTCTCTTATTTTTTCTTTTTGTACTCTCTCCAAATATAATAATCTGCTGCTTCTCTTGTGAGAATACATTTCTGTTGCTATTAGCATATTTTATAATCTCTAATTTANAAATATAATAATCTGCTGCTTCTCTTGTGAGAATACATTTCTGTTGCTATTAGCATATTTTATAATCTCTAATTTATCACCCATACATCTGAAAATTACATCGATTCAATGTAATAATATTTTATAACACTTTCTCGGTTTCATTAAGTATGTTTTGATCCATAATACAGATTTTAATAGCTTTATGGATTTCCTTCCCCGTCCCATTTTATTTTGATCATCATTTGCTCAATCACCTTCATTTGTAATCGTCACACTAATATATTTATTAGTGTTCTCTAAGGTCTGTGGTTGTGTTGTTATTTCACCGACTGTGACCATAGTCTGCCTCTAAATTAGTATCATGTGTGTAACACATTATGACGACTTTTAAATAGCAACAAGTAGGTAGGTAGATAGGACTGAATGTCTCAACGACAACGATATCGTTATAGACAGGGCAAGTTGCTCAGAGAAGTAGGACTGAGGAAGGAAGGAACCATCCCAGCACTCGCCTGGAGTAATTTCAGGAAACCACAGAAAACAGAAATCAGGATGTTCGGATCGGGAATCGAACCCAGGTCCTCCCGAATGTAAGTCCTTGGGTTTGCCACTACGCCACCTAGCTCGTCAAAATAGCAACAGAATATGGATACGAACTTATCTTGTCCAATTCTGTTTGAAGATCTTGACTTTTATGCGACTTCCACACATTTTTATCTCACTCTTTCCATCAAGTGTTTACTGCTTATGTTCTCGTGATAAAATACATATTTACAGTTAAACTATCTAAAAATGCTATGAGTTGTATTTTTATTTAGAGGAAACCAGACACCGTGAAGATAAACGTGACATGTTATCTCTGTTATCGGTCTCACAGCTAATCTTTGCGATGTATTTTGATTCCTCACAATTTTGAGAGGTGACTATTAGGTTTTTATACATTAATATAGGACCTGCATGTTGCTTTAGCCCGATGAATAGAGAATGCTTTTCAGCGAAGCCATGTGTGTTGCTCGACGGACAGACCTGTTATTCACAGCTAGCCACAGTCGAAGGTAAAATG
>NQII01009630.1:5040-49652 GCA_002778355.1 Clitarchus hookeri | reverse complement strand
TCATCTCGGCGCTGTGACGTAGGCGCTGTAAATATTGCACCACGCGTCGCTCTTTAGTGATCGCGCGACCTTCATGACGCCCGGTACTCATTACCCCATTCCGACCCATTTCACAACATTGTGTAGGCGCGCAGTAGCGGAGAGGTTACCGTTGGCCTGCGCCATACACTGCGAAGCACAGTACCCGATGATATTACCTATGCGGGACTGATTCGTGAACTTTGCTGGTACAAGTAGCCTATGAATGGACTTCAACAGAATACGAAGATCAGTGGTTGTGTCAACGAAACAAGTCTTCTGTCAACTTAAATTAATTTTTAGTCTAATTGTACGAAACTACGTTCAACTTAGCGACTTTACTAATAAGTACTCTTTCCTTGGTTTATATACATATTTATAATGTTGTTATATTTTGGCATGTCAAAACTACATCTCAAATGTTTTTGAAACGTTCAAATATAATAAATGAAATCACTAACAGAAAGTTTGACAAGGGCAAATTAAAGGTTTTAAATCAAAATTAGGAAATCTTATTTTTCAGAAATTTGTAAACTGATACAAATATACATTTTTCATAAATAACCTTACATTGCGCAGTTTTTTTTTCAATTGTAAAAACATTTCATATCGTGATTTTAAGGTTTCCTTAAAGTAACCAAGAGTGTCTTATTTCAATGATAATTGTCTCTTTTCGGTAAGTGAGTTAATTTTCATTATACGTATGTACGTCCCAAAACACGCAAATTGTGATTTAGTTAGGCCGTTAGGCCAAAGTAAAAATATACCTTCTTAATTTTTATTCTAGGAAATAGTACTATAGTAGGTAATGTATAAGAGTTAAACCGTATTTCATAAAAATATTCAATTATGAATTTTTTGGTTACCAGTGCCATTAAGTGGGCTCTAAAGCACTCACCAAAAAATTGTATTGCCTTCAATACTCCGTAGATGTAGCTTTTAAATATAATAGTTTTAATTATAAACGTTCATATATCTAAATGTTTTGTTTTAAATTTTAGTATTATTGTTTCAAAGTAATGCTCTGTAGAATTCCNATAAACGTTCATATATCTAAATGTTTTGTTTTAAATTTTAGTATTATTGTTTCAAAGTAATGCTCTGTAGAATTCCGTGCCAGTTAACTATTTGTTTGTTCTCGATGTTAATACATAGCAGTTTTGGATGAACCTAAATTTTATTTTCAACAACGAGAAACTCTCATGTAAAATACATCCGTATTTTGGTCACTCTTGTGTTCAGTTTACATAAAATTAACCAATACGTGCAAGGTACGCTGAATAGAACCCAGGCATTAAGAGGCCCGCCTAGATGGCGATTGAACTGCGTTGTAGAGTGCTTGAAGTATATTTATTTAACGAAACTATGAAACGTGCACTGAATGTGCTGATCTTCGAAAATAACTCTTACTTCAGGCTATCCCGGTCGATTAGTTTTAAGACATCGCGCACGGTAGAAACGCTATTTCGGGGCACTGCAAAACAGCTCTTCCAAAGCGTCGTACCTTCAAGAATTCGGGTCAGATACACACAAAACTATTCGAGGTGTCTATACTGAACCCCCGCAAATATGACCGCTGAAACAACACAACGAGAACCCTGCGCACCACTTCAGAGACCTGCGCGTAGGTGCGGTGGCGTGCTTGATGCGCTAAGCATTGTCGTCCTTATTGCTTCCGTGCTTCTCGCCCTCTAGTGCGGGGAAGCATCTGTAGATAGGTGGGCCGCCTTAATTATGTCGTGAAGCGCTGCGGGTTGAGTTTGTATTTTCTCGTTACCGTGCGTGGTTCTTCCTGTCTACTCGTCAGCCACTAAATAGTATTACTGCAGCTGACCTAATACTTTCGAGTGTAATGTGTGCCTCACAGCTGCCCGTAAGCGCTCGCGTCATTTTATTTTAAGTAACGAATACACTGGAGAAATTTCAGCTACATATTATCTAGCTAGAGCAGTCTAAATTTTGTCTAGGAGTGATAACCGGTTATTGGTCCCTGCTTTGCGTGTCGCGTTTGTACAATGGGTCCCCATAAGCAGTTCACCGAAAGCTATTGAAGGTCAATTAAGTACTTCGGGTACACGTTATTTGGCCTGAAAGTCATTTGGCCACTATTATTAAGGCCGATTTTAGGCCGAGTGAATTTTAAGCCAAGTGACTTTTAGGCACAGTGATGTTAATATCAAATTGCGACTACTTTAAGGTCACATGAGTTTTATGTCGCATCCCTATAAAGTAAACGATTCTCAGGTCAAATAACTTTCAGGATAAGTNTTTAAGGTCACATGAGTTTTATGTCGCATCCCTATAAAGTAAACGATTCTCAGGTCAAATAACTTTCAGGATAAGTTATTTTAGGCCATGTTACTGTTGGTCTAAGTGAATTTTAGGCCAACTAATGTTGGGGACAAGATACTATTAGGATATGTTCCATTTAGATAAAATGACTTTAGGCAGAGTGATTTTAGGCCATGGCTTCGAGTACTTCAGCTGTGACCAAATATAATCACGGAACTCTGGACAAAACCCACGATGCTCTTGCTTGCACAGGATGAATATTTAACTGTAAGCATTCACGCGGAAACAAGTAAAACGTATTTGTGAAGTTAGTTTCAGCAACATATGAAAATGTAAGGCTAACTGGTTGAAGGTCTTCAAAATTGAAAGTGCCAGAAAGATAGTGAATGCAAATACACAGCTCTGGCTTCTGTCTCACGGCCGTCAGCTAATATGTCTGTAGCTTACGAAACAAGAATTGCGTAGTTTTCAAAGCATTAGTGGCAGCGCTGCTAGCGTGCCGCTCATGTTAACGTTACTTCTAGTCAGGTTAGGAAGATCAATGTTAAAAGTTGTCGCATGTGTGCAATATGTTTCTCTATTTTCTACGTTAAAAAACAGGATAATTTCAATAAACATAAATCAAGCATAAAATGTCTTCCTATATTAGTAAATTCTTTCTCTTTTATTGTTCACGTGGATTAAAATTTTTTCTTTAAGCTTAACCACTTTGGAACACTGCGCACCTGGTAGCGGAAATTTTCACTACGGAAAAGTCTCCCATTAGAAAACTCGTTTCGTTCCTAACCTGAGTAGAGGCCGTTNGGTAGCGGAAATTTTCACTACGGAAAAGTCTCCCATTAGATAACTCGTTTCGTTCCTAACCTGAGTAGAGGCCGTTGTATTCATATACTAGCCTTCTGAGTTTGCGTCGCGTCTAAGATTTATCTTTTTGCAATGTTTCGGCAGTCGTAACAGCTGCCATCTCCAGGTAGTCTACTAACCAACCGAGCAGCGTAACTTTCCTTCGTATCTTATCCTAATACAACGGTTAAATCGCGCGTCTGAGGTAGGGACGGATGCGAAGTGCATCTCAGAACTAAGCCCCATACGTCTACGAGGAAAGGAAGTCGTGCGATGACGCATGCGTCTCGGCAAAGAAGGAATAAGCAGACATCGCTGTGATTGAAGCCACGACAACCTCCTTAAATGCACCCGAAGACCTACCGATATCGAGGAAGTGAGAACGAAAAAGTGACATAAGCACTGTAAAAAATACTCCCGACAGGAAATATGTCCCAAACATGTAATGCATTAATTAAAAATTTTACGAGAAAAAAAACCAGGTTTGGTACAAAGCTCTTATTCGTTTATTAGTGAACAGTGAAAAGATGGTAGAGTACCCTGATATCTAGCAGCCTGCTACCTGATTGGCTGGACTCGTCGGCCAATCACAAGCTGGCCACAAACTTTCGGTGATAGCCAGTTGGTCAGTTAGAACTATCTAAATNACTTTCGGTGATAGCCAGTTGGTCAGTTAGAACTATCTAAATATGGCAGCGGCAATGACCGGCGAAAGGTTTCAAGAAGATACATCTTTGATGTGGCTCGAACCCAGAAACCTAAAACATGGAAAACTGTTCAATTTGTCACATCAAGTATGGAAATACCGTATTGTCATAAAGTTTATCTTCACGTGGCCGCAGTGCGACAAATTACGGAATTGTTTATAAAGGTGTGCCGCACGCGTCAGGTGCGGTACTTAATAATACGTGAAAAACCAGAGGCTTCTGTTCATTGCTGTTGAAATTTCCTCTTTTTTGCTTACGTGGTTCTACCGGCTGGAGCAAATGACGCAAGCTACGTGCCAATTGACCGAAAAATCGCCCCCGCCAAATTTTCAACATCGAACGCCACTTTGGCCAAACGGGTTTCTCGTTCCGTTTCATTGCGAACCAGCTCCGCGAAATTCACAGATTACACGGTGGGTGCTGTTGCCACTGTTTATTAACACCAATCACTGCTGATTGCGAAACAACTGTGTTAACCTGGCAATTTACATAAATGTGTATTTATACGTACAGAGTGCGACGAGTAGAAAATACGGAAGCAAAATGAGGTACCGAAAAAAAGTGACACACAAAATTAAAATATACGTTAATGACAGACACGAACTTCGCAGCCCNGCAAAATGAGGTACCGAAAAAAAGTGACACACAAAATTAAAATATACGTTAATGACAGACACGAACTTCGCAGCCCAGGTAAAGTACCCAATTCGTGTACACCAAAAAAATATTATCACAACAAGTTTCTGCGAAGTGCAATGGAAACGGATAAAAAAATTGGAAATGTATAGTCCACCGAAAAAAGACAGGCCTACTGAATGTCTGGAAGTCCATAGGCTATGGTTCGGAGTCGTTTCTGGGCATAATTAATCAGCAAAATGCTCGTATGTTGCGTGGTAGCTCGAAAAATTTTCTTCAATATTTTATGCAGATAAAAAATAAATTGCTGATAGACCAAATTCCTCAACNTTTATGCAGATAAAAAATAAATTGCTGATAGACCAAATTCCTCAACTTTTTAATAAGAAGTCTCTTTTGGTAACTGATTTTTCATTCGCATGTCCGTTCAGTCAATCGCCTGAGTAAATTTTCATTAATAACCTTAAATGTTTATTTAAATATGATTTTTATATTATTTAGTAAAACTCACATCGGAACTAGTAGAATTACTGCCAAATATAATTGTTTTGGAATATAGGAGACTGAGTCTTAACAAAGACATTTATTATCAAAACCCTTGCTCATTCAAAAAAACGGTAGGTTGAATGTCGCACTCCCATTAACTTGGAAACAATGGTGACATGTAAATACTTCATTACTGAAACATCAGCTACTAAAGTATCATCCTAACGCACATTCCTTCACTCATGTTATAAAAAATTCTACCGCCTCGTAGATGGAGAGCCAGTGCTTTGGCAACTGGAAGCGACTAAAAATTATGGACAACATTTTTACGTTCGAGAAATTTAATTTTCAGTACGCATTGGAGTCTTCTACTTTCCTTCAAATGCGGCTTCGGCGTAAGATAAAGCATCCGACTTTGTACTCTCCCATTTTTCAAAGTCAAGCTGGCATAAGAAAATCGGTAAATATGCGACGGCTTACATTCCGAGATAGAAAACGTTATGTGCTCCCAAGTTCGAAGCGAGACCTGAACCCACGAATCCTCCGCTCTATGATGGATATTCTAGAGGTGTCTGTACTTTCGCTCTCTGATGGACATTCTAGCGGTGTCTGTACTTTGGCCGTCGCGTAACATGATTCGCGGGGTAAACTATGCTACCAGTTAGCTACTAAGGCGCAATTTAGAGAAAAAAAGTAAATATTTCCTAACATAATTTTTTAAATCAGCCATTATATTTGCAGATTTACCAGAAAGAAATTCTATTTATACAAGAAATAAAATATTTTGATTAAGAAAATGTTCAGAATGTTATATATTACCATTTAAAGGTACAAAAAAAACTATGGCATTGACAACCACGCAAATATTGTTACGAAATTAGGCGATCTTCGTAGGCGATAAAGTTTAAGCGCTTTTAGACAACATCTTCTATTTCGGATATAGGGATGAGGTGAGAGATTTCGGTGGCTCTTAATAACGAGGTATTGATAGCCGATGAGTGTGAAAGGAGGTGAGAATGGAACAGCGCCGTAATGCGTGGGTGGGGGAAAGGGGAGATCCCCGAGAAAACCCGCCGACCAGAGGAATCATCTGGCATGATTCCCAGCTGGGAAAATCCGAGAGTGACCCAGCCGGAGATCAAACACTATTCGTCTTGGTGGGAGGCGAGCAATCTAACCACTCGGTCACCACGGACCCTCGGGTCTAGGGGATGAGCTTACGATTTCTAATGTAACTTAATAAATGTACTGTTAATTGAACTAGGAACGTCTTGCTGGCTGAACAGAAACAAATATCATTTTTAGAGGAGTTCTGGTAGCCGTGTTGCTAGCATACAGGCACCCCATCAAGGCGATCGGGTGTAAATTCCCGTCGGGGTCCTATAGTAATGTAAAATAATTTTCTTAAAATGTTAAAACATTGTTAAATAATGTTGTTATAATGTTATAACAATGTTAAAACATGTTTTTACAATAGTGTTAAATAATTTTATAATGCTATAATAATTTTATTTGATAATTTCCTATAATAATGTTAAATAATTTTCTTAAAATGTTATCATATTGTTAAATAATGTTCTTCTAATGTTATAATAATGTTTAAACATTTTTTATAATAGTGTTAAATCATGTTTTATAATGCTATAATCATTTTATGTGATGATTAATGTGGTCGATAAAATGTATGCAGGTATGCGCAGTGGCATTTTTCGATTTCAGAAGTTCTCAGTTAACTGTGAACAGACTATAGACAGATTTTTCGTATTGTCGCTTGTGGAAACATGGTATACGTCATTGGTGGGCGAGTTTTCTCGGTGTACTTCCATGTCACATCAGTGATGACAGGTGCCTAAATGTCCCGCCGGAGGATTCGTAGTATGCGCCTCTGTACGCAATATTATTGATATGGTAGTGTTGTTNGGGTGCCTAAATGTCCCGCCGGAGGATTCGTAGTATGCGCCTCTGTACGCAATATTTTTGATATGGTAGTGTTGTTATTATCGCATCTAGTGCGGTACAGATTGGCTACACTGGCACTTAAAACAGCAGAGAGTTACTTATGTTCATGACTGCAAGATTATGAGTCTTCTTTGTATCTGTAGTCCTATTTACAACCGTCCTATCGATCCGTACAACACTGAACACGATTACTGCACTTAAAAACGTTCTTTACTGGCTGGCTATCTGCCAATATAATGCCGAGTTGAAAGTGTCCGAAACCAATGTTTTTTCTTACTTGTAACAACATACTGTCCATCCTGTTAATTTGAGTAATTCACAGTAAGAGCGTCGATGACTTAATATTACATTTCAGAGAAACATACGAAAACTGCTGGCGAAGAAACATTTATTCACTCGTTTCTTCGAAGGATGTTACGGCGAACTCCGAACAACTCAGTTAAATTCAGGCGACGTAATGTTACGCCAGCAGCACTCAAAGTGTTATTATTATAATATACATGTTGTTGTCAAACGAGGTTGTGCAAGCAATACGATGTTCTGCTTTTCTTCCTGCCATTTCCCAGTATGCTTGATTCGCGGAGCGAGTGAGCAGGCGGCGAAGCGAACGGATCGATGTTTCACCGTCCCGGAACGCGAAGCCGCGACAAGCACGGATCTCGAACGACAAGCGCGGATCTCGAGCGACAAGCGCCCCCGCACGTGTAGGCCTTCTCGCCGGATGTGATAGACAGCTTTGCCCGCACTTGCTTGGCGGAGCCGTCGCGCTGAGTTGCAGCGACGCCGCCATCTACAAGCAGTACGGTGTTCCGCCGAACAGACCCATCAGACGTTGCTTTACTTTCAACTGTTCATATGTGTGGTGTCATTGGTAAGTATCCAGGAATGGCTAGTCAACTATATAAACTCCCACGGATAAAATATAGTGAGTGAAGTGAGGGAGGGAAGAGATTTTGGCGGTTCTTAACAGCGAGGTCTTGAGAGCCGATGAGGGTGATTGAGGTGAGTATGGAGTGGCGCCGTAATGAAAAGGGCGCTGTAAACGGGAGATCCCCGAGAAAATCCTGCCGACCAACGGCATCGCCCGGTACGATTCACACATGCGAAAATCCGGGAGCGACTCCGCCGGGAATCGAACCAGGTTCGCCTGCGTAGTTGCAAGGCGAGGAGTCAAACAACTACTTTACCGCGACCCCATGGATGAAACAGAGATAGTTAAAAATGGAAGTAGTAGAAAGGGTCAAGGGCAGAAAATTCGTGAATAATTTATACATTTATCTCGAGTAAATGGTTAAAAATAAATATATATTCTAAATTATACAAATTCTAAGGAGATGTAATTACCCAATTTATTATTTTTCCAAAGTGTTTGTCACAGAAAATGTTTAGTCTTTCACTTCCTTTTACTTACTGTCCTGCCCTAGATAGTCAAATACTCTTTTAAAAAGATTCTTGTTAGGGATAACGATTTATCATGGGAAATCCGAGTTCTTGATTTGTCTTAGTGTATTGATTATATGTCNTGGTTAAAAATAAATATATATTCTAAATTATACAAATTCTAAGGAGATGTAATTACCCAATTTATTATTTTTCCAAGTGTTTGTCACAGAAAATGTTTAGTCTTTCACTTCCTTTTACTTACTGTCCTGCCCTAGATAGTCAAATACTCTTTTAAAAGGATTCTTGTTAGGGATAACGATTTATCATGGGAAATCCGAGTTCTTGATTTGTCTTAGTGTATTGATTATATGTCNGGATTCTTGTTAGGGATAACGATTTATCATGGGAAATCCGAGTTCTTGATTTGTCTTAGTGTATTGATTATATGTCTAACGTGTTTTTCCTTTAAATTAAACCCATTCAACGTTTTACAATGACATTGAAAATTCAGTTATTTTAAGAGCGAGTCTATGCACTTTAGGTCTGAAAGTCATATTTAATGCAGTGGTAAAAAGTAGAGGATTTTTTAATGTATTGAATTAATTGCAGACCAGCTGCATTAGCAATTCCGTGACAAAAATAGGTAATGAAATACAGAAATGAAACCAAATTTGAAAACTTTTTTTATACAAGATTTTTTTGTTTTAAATATTAAATATTTTAAATATTGCTCTGTGACCAACTAGAACAAAAAAATGTATAAAGTAACACATTAAAAAAAATTTATATCTTAAATCGCATTAAAAATATTCCGGTTTACAAAAGTAAGTCACCAAAGTACTGTGAAGCTCCTACAGCGTCAGTGTTTTACAATGCTCACCATTTACGAGCCTGAGAATTTCTGTTCTCTGGCACCAAACGTCTGACATCATATCACATGGTTTAGGCTTTTATATTTAGAGAATATGCTCTAACTTCCTGAGAGTGGAGTTATTGTTAATTGTTGGCCCAAGTCTGACGATTCCGTATGGCGATTGCCTTTTCTTAAAATAATATGTAGACATATTCTTCTTTACTCTTCATCTGGTCTTCACATGCACGACATCCTAAAATAAGAGGAGACAAGTATAAATACTCTGACACACTAGAAAAATTCCACAATTACTCAAACACCTTTATAATAAAATTTTTAAAAATAAAATCATTCACGACTGCCATAAATGCTAGAAAATAAAAAAGATACATAAATAACATTTTAATGACTCTTGAAATACAAATCTCATCATAATTTTTGTCTATGCGCAATAATGGTCAAACTAATGGTTGCCGTAAACAGTTCTAAATTTCTCGGGAACACGTTATTTCAAATCACCCATTCTTTACTCCAACTTTTTTTTACTTAATTTTTTTGTCGTAGAACATATTGCACTACACGGAGAAGTAGTTCAACAAAATTCAGTATTCGCAATAATATCTCGAAGAACTATTAAAATTTTTTTCTTACTTCTCCAAAATAGATAATATTAATGTAATATCATTAAGGACTGAAGGTAAGTGATGTACTGTAGTTATGAATTTCCATTAAAAAAAAAAGGTCTTATGAGTTTCTGAGGAAAGAGTGCTGAGATGTATATATATAACACTGAACGTTGCCTTCTGGTAGCCATTCTTAACAGCTGCCACTTTACAGCGCTACAATTTTCAGATAGCTATCACCAATGTTTTAAATAAAGGATTTACTTTTGAAGAGTTAAATTCCCTCAATCTCCCCTATCCCACATATTAATAACAATTATTTTATTTTATGTTATTGTTGGAGTAGTATCCGTAAGAGATTCAAATGATTAAATCCGTTCCCCGGTTGCAGCAGATTTATTTTTAATGTGATAAATCTGGATTTAAATGCTAAATGGTGTGGTAAGGAATCAATATCTATCTTGCTGCGAATGTATTCTTCGAATAATAAACCACATGTTGATCCTATTAATGGCGTTTGAATGCATGCACATATGTTGTTATATCGTAATATACTTAATGTTATCTGGCACGCATTCGACAATAGTTATCCCCCACACTCAAGTATTTCCATTCTTTAGAAAGCGACTGCTAAGGGAACATTTCACAAATTCTCTCTAATCCTATTGGCCTTGTCTAATAGGATCATTATAATCAATTTGCAGTTATTTGCAACTTTTTTGAAGACCTGCTTAAGTTCTACTTCTAGGATATTCCTCCGCCTCAGGCAAACAAAGATTAACTAAGTCTAGAAAATTTCACCAATGGAAAAAACGCACCGCATTCCTGCACACTCATTCCAATGATATTCTGCAGAAGAACTATTTGATACTAGGCATTACTAACACACCCATTTTCTCACTGGTTTTATTCGTTTTATGTAAAAATGAGATATTATTATTTACAGTCAATAAATAACTAAAAGTTAAGTTTAAACACAAACAAGGTACTTTTTTGTTCATAGAAGCATAAAAGGTTTGTGATGTATGGAATATTAATGAAACAACGATACACGTCATAAATGGGGTAGTTTTTTAAGAGTTCGATTAAAAAAGTGTGAATAAACCGCAGATAGACTATAGTCCTTCAGTGAACTGCGGATGGCTGTGGACACGACCATGCCGATCAGCTGGTGATTTGTTCCAGAGTGACCGGCAATTAATTTTCCCAACATTCGTAACAGTAATAGAGCGTTTAATTCGCAAAACAGTTTAAAACCCGACACGTTTTGAAATCGGATCTCTGCTGAGGATTCCATGAATGCAGTCTATGTCACTCACGTGCGAGCGGGGGTACATAATGCGTCCCCATCACCACTCATTAAAGTTCACAGTTTCTTTTGAAAAAAATAGGGCCTGTGCCTTTCTTTATCCCACACCAACGCAAATACAGACGGAAAGAGAGAGAGAGAGAGAGAGNAAAAATAGGGCCTGTGCCTTTCTTTATCCCACACCAACGCAAATACAGACGGAAAGAGAGAGAGAGAGAGAGAGAGAGAGAGAGAGGCGCGGTATGATGGTGCAGATGTCCGGCGTAACAGGGCAGTGCGACAAATGATNGAGAGAGAGAGAGAGAGAGAGGCGCGGTATGATGGTGCAGATGTCCGGCGTAACAGGGCAGTGCGACAAATGATATCGCCGACCTTTGTCTTGTAATAGTGAGACACACTGAGAACCGAAGACTGAGTGAATATACAGTCTATCAGTTAAACAAACAAATAACGAATATTGCCCATAGACATGATGGTCTTAATGTTAATTTAGATCCATATATTGTAGCTAATAAACTAAATACTCTAATTCCAGTAGGTACTGCAATAATTATTGTAGCTGAATAAAGTATGCTCGCGTATCTACATCTATTCCTACCGTAAATATATGATGAGCTTGAACTACAAATCCTAATAATCNATAAAGTATGCTCGCGTATCTACATCTATTCCTACCGTAAATATATGATGAGCTTGAACTACAAATCCTAATAATCTAATGGCTCCTCTTGCAAAAATTATACCTAATTTCCGAATACTTCTTTTTTTCCTCTTTCATGTGCAATAATATGTGAAATTATACCAAAGCCCGGTAAAATTAAGATATATACTTCTGGATGACCGAAAAATCAAAATAAATGCTGATATAAGATAGGATATGGAATATAAAGCTGCACAGTAATTACGATGCAGTTTTGACATTAACCAGCATTGGCGCGGTACTGACTAACGCACGATCACAATTTACAAATAAATCTCTGTGGCAGCTAGAAAGTCAATCGAACTATAATAACACCCAAATAAAGATGGCATTCTGACACTTAAAAAGTATTACGCAGTTACTCATTAAATATTTGCTTTGCTTAAGAAGAATTACATATCCTGGCTAAATTGATATATCGGTATACCGGACAGTGATTGTGATCTGAAAATTATAGGGTGATAACCCTGACGATAATATTGAACACTTATTAGTTCTTAAATAGAACAAATATCAGAGCACTAAACGATTAGACCCAGGAACACTAATTTTTGTAAACTGCGCGAGGATGAGCTGGATATGATTTTAGGTTAAAACACTATTTAGTAAATAAGTGCTTTGAAATGTTTTTATACTTTATCTAACCAATTTGTAATGCAGTATGTTTAAATGAAAATTGGTGCAGGTATTTTATGAATATAAAACGCCTAGTTTTTTTTTTCAATTAAGATATAAAGAAAAAGTTCGTCACTGTTAACCATGTGACTTTAACAGTTGTATTGGCATGGGTTTGGTCACTTTTGCGCACATGCGCAGAAGACACAAAATTGTCTACATCATCTTTAGTCTATGTGATGGCTGGCAGATGACGTCACGGTCCGCGCTGCCTGCAGCTGATCACGGCACTAATAAAGTCCACACTGCGAAGGAATACCATAGTGTATTTGATTTTAATATGAGAAATAAAACACTGGTACGGGAAATTGACATTAGCTTCAAATATCAAACGCCCTCGCGGCCTTTACAGGCAATTCACTGCCGTGTAGTCGTTTTAATGTGATGAGTCTAAATATGGAAATTTCAGGTGGTGAACATAAGTCAGTATCGAAGCCNAGCCGTGTAGTCGTTTTAATGTGATGAGTCTAAATATGGAAATTTCAGGTGGTGAACATAAGTCAGTATCGAAGCCCAATGGTTTACACTGTAAAATTTTGACCGATTATGCAGGATGTTGTAAGATATGGCTGTCTGAAAATGACGCTTCTCTTGTGTGTCGAATGACATGAAAATAATATTTACATATAGTAAATTGTTAAGGAAGTTGTATTCTAGATTGGTCTGTAGTGCGATTTTATTTCTACTGTAAACACAATGAGAACACGTACAGTAAAAATAACGAGTTTTTTTTTCATATACGCTGCGACGCAGTCCAAGCGCCAGATATTAAGGCACCGTAATTTCTGATTACTGGGAGACAGCTAACATCCACGTCCTTCCGGATTTCATACGTCGCCGTCACGAGTAATTCAATTTAATCATTTACTTGGCGGTTTTAAGGGCGAGTATCGTGAAGTTACGGCAGACTCCATACAACTCAGTTAATTCCAACGAAGTAGGCGGGATCCAAAATTTTATGTCCTACCTACACACAGAGGAGGATCCAAGAAGGATGAAATAAATCGGGATGGTAAATGGGCTTGAGATCCTTCCGTGGAGCTGGATTTCACAGTTGATAAAATTATGTAATTATTGAAACCAACTGCAATGCCAAATACGCACTGTCAACACAGGCTCTCGCGGGTGGGAGGAAAATTAATTTAAAATTATTTTGACAGTCTATCCACAAATTTCTGACATTTGTACGTAGCATTAAGCCTTAATGCTTACTGGCGAGTACGTAGTTCGAACGTAATGCTCAGTGACTCCACCCCTCAGGTAGCCCAATCCTTAATGGGCTCTTACATCCCCCCACTGCCTAACTACCCATCTAACTTGGACAGCATGTAAACAATAAACACGCCTTATAATGTATTTATAATACGTTTACCCTTTAAGAAGCTTATAATGATATTGTTTTCAACGAATACCCATTTCTGAAAAATCACACCAGGATTACAAACACCTTTCGCGTAGAGCAAGCAAAGCGTTTCATACGCATTCAGAAATATACATTTTTATTCTAGACAGTTCAATTTTATGGTTTATTCGCGGTTTCTTCACACTTTCGGAACCAAACCTTCGAAAAACCACCCTCTGTACGGGGTGCTTGATTGATTCTTAAATATGTAATCCGTCACAAGCGTTGTATACTTGTGTTTACGTAAAAGTACGTTATTGTTGGTTAAATTTGATACTTCACTTATATTTTATCTATAAATTAAAATATTTTATTTGTAATTAATAGGAATAATAACACAGATGAAATAACTGTTTGGGTAATGCCTAGTAAGAAATAGTGCTTGTGCAAAATATAATTACATGAATGTGGACGAATGCGGTGCGATGCCCCTTTAGTGTAATTTTCAAGACTCGATTGAGCTTTGTATGCATGAGGCGGGGGGATATTCTGGAAGTAGAACTTTAGCAGGGCTTCAGTAAAATTATAAGTATCACGAATGGACTATTTACAGTATTATTCTAAAATCATGGGACAAACATTGAGGGGTGGTATAGCTCACTAAAACAAACAATTATTGTATAGGAATATATGGGTTGAAGTGACGCGTTGAAGAACAAACACAAAAACATAACACATTAACGGAAACATAAAATGTTCATTAACAGCATACGTAACGAGTGATTCCGTACAGAAAATGTTAAAACAGTTGCTGGAAATGCATCCACCAACAGTCGCGCATGCTTGGCAACCTCTACATATGGCGTGATTGGCTGACAATGTTGACGTGCGTGAAATACCCGGCGTATTTGAATATATTCGCCAATCACTCCACCGACGCTACCAAGCTTGCATTTCTGTCTGTGGTAGCAATTTTGAGCATTTATTATAAACATTGCTGTAAAAAGATATTTAGCGGCGGCGTCTTAAATAAACACTGTGTTGCTGTTCATGTGTTATTTTTGTGTTTGTGCCACTCCTCAATGTTTGTCCCATGATTTAAGAACTACCCTATATATGATATATATGATATATATTTGTATATATAAACCGCAGGGTTTGAAAGCAAAGGAAATGTTATTTTATTCAACAGGTAAATAAAAAAAAAAGAAAATGCCATCGAATATCAAACAGTGTCCGAAGTCTTTCCGCTCGTGGCGCTGGTGTACAGAGACCGCGAAATCAGCAAGGGGAAGTCTTATCGCGGACGATCTACACTCGCTCCGCGAGAGAAGTAAGGGGGGGTAGCGAAGAACCCCCTCCCTCGCGCACCCGGGGATCCCCGGAGGCTATCAGCCTCCGTCTTCTGGACCGCGCCTCTCCGCCCCGCGCGTGCGCAACACGCCATCCGCAGATCTGCGCGGGGGCGAGATGAACGCCGCCGCGGACCCGCGCCCTCGCGATTCTCAGAGAGACAGAGAGAGATGGAGAGAGAGTACGTGGGCACCCGCGGGAGCGCCGAGGGTAATGGCATCATTGTCCAGCCACCCCCCNTTTTCGCGGAGGAGGGAGGACAGGGCCGGAGAAGTCACGGTCGACCTCTTGACCCCTCTTCAGCCCCGCCTGGAGGAGCCGTCTTGAATGGGAGCGGCTGCAGAGGCCCGGAGCAGGCTCCTCCGCGTGTTTACTCCGCCGGCCCGACGGAGAGCTGGGCGCCAGAGTGGCACATGTTCCGGGTCTGCACAAGTTCGCGCAACGCGAGATGAGCGCACAACTTGCGCGAGATGCTGAGCTTGCACGGAAATTTCCTGCGCAAGATCGTGTGCAAGGCACGTCTTGCCCGAAATATGAAGAAGTTGGAGCATTTACTATTTCCAATTTGTGATCTTATTGGTCCTTGTATGCAATTGTTCATGTAACCTGTCACACATCGACCAGAGAGGTAAATAAAAACCTTAATCTGAGATGTGCGAAAACATTGCTGTAATAAAAAAATTGATTTGAGTTTAGACAGTTAAAGAAGAATAAAATAAAAACGCCTTAATTTTTTTGTGGTAAAGCTTGAAGGAAATGCCTTTTTGAAGTAAGCACCTTCATATTTTGTATTATAACGTTATGGCTGTTTGTTACGTACCAGGACTATTAAATTTTTTTGATGAGAGGCAGAGTTTATCTTATTTAGCCGCGTGTGAACTACGTGAACTCGTTTCGAACGAAATTGTGGAGAGATTTAGGAGGCTCTTACCATCGAGGTCTTGAGAGCCGATGAGGGTGACGCGAGGTTAGTATGGAGTAGAGCCAGAATGCAAGGGCGAAGGGGGGGGGGATGGGAGATCTCCGAGAATACCGGCTGACCAACAGCATCGTCGGCACGGTTCCCGCATGAGAAAATCCGGGAGCGACCCCGCCAGGAATCGAACCCGGTTCGCCCAGGGGGGAGGAGAGATGTCTCGCCAATACACAACGGCGGTGTCTCCTGGAAAGTGTATTGGGGCTGTGACGTCACATTGTCGCTGTCCGAATTCATGGTAAGTTGCACCCTTGAATGCCCCCTTCAGCAAAGGGCAAGCGAGACGTCCCCTTCACACACCCTATACTGCAAATATTGTTCTTAAGTTGTTAATAACAGTTGTGCAGTTTCTACCTGCCATTTGCTGGTCATTGTTGTACTTATACAAACAAAGGCCAAGTAAGAAAATTAATATAACTAAATTATTTTTCGTACATGCGTTGAAAATTGCTAATCGTATGCGCGTGATTGAAATGATATCCACTTAATCGCGAAGGTATCAAGGGAATGTGTGGAATTGTAGCTACTGAAGTTTGAAGGGCAAATGACCGAGGGTACGTTGCACGAGTTCAAACACAGCCACGAGTAGTGGCAAGAAAAGAATGATAAGAATTCTTATCATACTTATTATTTTCTTGCAAATAGCTACGTGAACCTGGAAATGCAATCGTTCAGATCATCCTTACACTGGTAAATGTGAAGCAATAGTAACTAAATATAGCAAGTAGTTATTGATATAACTAATAAGCCTAGACTTTCCTCAACATGGGCGCAATTAGTTGTTTTATTAATTCGTAGAACCTGAGTTGTTAGGTAGGACTTGTCTCGTCTTTGAAATGAAACCAGAAACGTATGCAACATTAGTGAGACAATTACAAATACACACGTGTATTACACGGGATTTGAACCAGAAACTTTGTACAATAACCTAGCGTGCAATCCACTATATTTGGAGTCGGATTCGGTGCATCAACTTCGGATTTAATTAGTTTTATGTTTATAAATATAGGGTTTACTAAACTAAAATATTTAGATTACTGTCATTTAAAAAAAAAAATGTGATTGAATTTTACATGGCCTACCGTAGCGCTACTTGTGTGAAAAATTAGGTGGAAATCGGTTCTTTGGTCATATGTAATAAAACACTTTATTTTCTTATTCGATGCTATCGTACATCATTTCCATGATAGAAGATGCTTCATATAAGATGCTTTTAATATTTAATGTCTTCATACCACATTTGGTTGAAATTGGTAAAATTGTTTAATATATGAGACAAATTTACGTAAATTATTTATGACCCCGCAATTTTGAACATCGTTGCCTGACCCATTTAAATCCTGAAAGTTTACATGGTCTTCTCTAGCATTTGTAGTGTGCACAACTGTACAAATTAGTTGAAATGATCCTTTATAACCTTTGGTGGGAATCGGTTGATTTTTCCTCGAGACATGGCATAAAACTTCCATAATTTTCATATGGCGATCTTCTAAAATAAAGGACAATAAAGTAATGTAGTAGCACAGTCAATGATTGTAAACTGCCAATATAAAAAGTAAAGTTAAAATAGATTAAATAACTTTATACATATATATAATACACAAACATTAAATTATTTTATATCCGCCATTCAAAAAATTAGGGTGTCATACTTGACAAATACATATATTAACATGGCCTACCACAGAACAACATCATCGCCAAATTGTGTAGGAATGGGTTGATTTTTTCCCGAGAAAAGAGGTAAAAACAATGGTTTTTATTGGTGGGGCTATCATACAAAATTGCAGATAAAAGAGGCTCTGTATAGACATAATTAATGGTTCTAATGGGCACTGCCAGCATACAAACATAAGTTGGAATTTGTTTCGTTGATAAAATAAACTGAGCTAAAATATTTACACCACCACCATTTTGAAAATAAGTGCCTGACCTACTCTTAAAAAATACCAGTTTACACCACCTGCTGCAATACATCAAATTTGATCTTAATCTGTCAATTGTTTCCCGAGATATGACACAAAAATTCTATTTATTCGCATGGTGGTATCTCACAATTTGGAAAATATGCTCTGTGCAGATACAGTTGATAGAAGTAGTAAATACTGCCAAAATACTAAGTCATGTTGGACATTAATATACAATTTCGACGTTATAGCTTTCTTAGCTAAAATTTTTATATGGTGACTATTTTTAAAATAAGTGTGTGTGGCATGATTACATCTTATCACTTAACACAATATGCGTCAGTACTACTTGTTTGCCAAATTTGATAGGAATTGGTAAATTTTAACCCAGATATGACATAATAAATTTATTTATTAGTATAGCGCTATCTTACAAAATGGTCGACACAATTGGTTACGTATTGGTAAATATAACGTTGGTAACAGATAATATCCTTATAAAAAATTTCGTCGAAATTGTTTAAATGGTGTGGTAGATATACCAAATAAACTTAAAAAATATGTATGGCCTCCATTTCGAAAGTATATTCCTAATCAAGTTTAATCACTTACCTTTACTCGGCCTTTAATACTGATACTTACCTGCCAAATTAGGCGAGAATTTGTTCAATAGTTTTCGAGATATAATCAAAAACCTTCTTTATTTATTTGGTGATATTTTCCTAAATTATGGGACCAACAAAAATATAATCGATTTTAATGCTTACACGATGGTCTGTCAGCATACAAAATTTGGCTTAAATCGGTTAAATAGTACCCGAGATATGACATATTACCCCAAATTTTTAAGTAGCCACAATTTTAATGTAAGTGCCCGGTGTGGTTTAAAACTATAAGTCAGATGTCTTTACTAAGTACTATGTGTGTACCAAGTTTGGTGAAATCGGAACATGAGTTCAAAAATTTTAAGGAGTACACAGACACTCGCAGACACACAAAAACACACATTTTACACAAACAGACATGATAGTCTATAATCAGTTTGTGTTTACGAATGGTGATAGAGAAGAGTTAATTGCCAGCTTCGTCACGTTAATCTGTAACAAGAAGTTGCTGATATCTATTGAGCCTGCTTTGATCTACATGGATGTAAATAAATTTTAGTGAAGTTCTTGAAAGATTAGATGGCAGGTAGTCGTTGACGTCTCATTTACAGTAATATATTTAGAGATGAAGTCAGAAATATGTGAAACAGCACAAAGACAATACAAATACACGAGTGACTTACCCGGGATTCGAATTCAGAAAAAAATCATATAAAAAAAATCAAGCTTGCAATCAACTACAAGCCATTCAAAAGAAAGGTTACCTACATATTTGAAACCTCTAAATTAATATAATCTACGACAACAAAACTTCTTCGCCAAATTTGAATAATATCGTTTGATTATTTCCCAAGATACGGCATGAAAACGATATTAATTAATGTGGGGCTATCTTTCAAAATGGTGGAGGAATGAGGCATTGCATTAACAATTTTGATGGATGAAACTGATATTGTCAGCTTACAAAGATAATTAAAAATTTATTTTGCAAGTTCTTTGATTAAACATTCGGCGCTTAAATAATTATATGACTGGCATTTTGAAAATATGTGTCTGACCCTCTCAAAATATATTTGTTTACATAGCCTGCCATTGTGCTAATTGTTCGCCAGTTTGGTACAAATATGTTTTTTTGGAGATAACATAATTTAAATTTGTGAAGTGATAGCATTTTACAAAATGGTGGACAAAGAGGTTTTGCACACAAATTATATTCTTTTAGTACATACAGTTATTATACATATATTCATTGTAAATAATTAAGTGGTCCCAACGATATATCATACAAAACTAATATAACTATATGGACGCTATTTTAAAAATAAATGTCGGTCATAACTAAGAAATATAATTTAACA
The DNA here is from genome assembly GCA_002778355.1 of Clitarchus hookeri. Classification (NCBI taxonomy): domain Eukaryota; kingdom Metazoa; phylum Arthropoda; class Insecta; order Phasmatodea; family Phasmatidae; genus Clitarchus; species Clitarchus hookeri. Next base: position 29,627 of record NQII01009630.1, on the reverse strand, counting down.
TTACATACCACAGTACTACTTGTTTGCCTTATTTGGAAGGAATTGGTAAATTGTTCCCCGATATATGACATAAAAATGTTATTTATTTGTGTGGCACTATCTTAGAAAATGAAGGACAAGTGAGGCTCCGTGCTGACACGTTTGATGTTTATTTTATATACACCCAGCATACAAAGTGCAGTTGGAATTAATGAAAGGTTTTTGAAGATATAGCATATTGTGCTAAAATATCTATATGGCCACCATTTTAAACATAACTGTCTGACACACCAAAAAATTATCAGTTAACGTTACCTACCACTGTACTACTGGTTTGCCATACTTTGTAGGAAACTATGAATGGTTTCCCGAAAAATTACAAATTATATGGATTAATTCATGTAGCGCTATCTTTCAATGGGGCGGGAAAAGTGGCTGTGTTTTGCATATTTTATTATTGTAACAGATACTGCCATCACACAAAATTTGGTTGAATTTTGTCAAATGATATGGTAGTTATGCAAATAAAACTAGAATATTTGTATGGCCGCCATTTAGAAAATACTAACCTTGTAAAATAAAGTTTGATTACTCATTTTACCTGGCCTATCATATTTTTTATTACGTGCTGAATTTGGCGAAAAAATTTTAATTGGATTTTCGAGTTATAATTAAAAGATTAATTTTTACATGTGGTTCTATCTCTCAAAATGCAGAGAAAAGTGGTTGTTGTTTAGCTTATATGATGCTTGTGAAACATACCGTCAGCGTACAAAATTGGTTGAAATTGGCTAAATGGTAGGGTAGCTAACCAAATAAACCTAATATTTTTTGTATCGCCGCTATTTTGAAAATAAGTTCCTAATAATTTATATTTATTTACTTATATTTGCTTGGCCTATTATAGTACCAGCGTACCCTGCCACGCATTGCTGTTGCATACAATATTTTGGTTCTATTAATTTCTGTGAACATTGAGAACAACAAACTGAAATGTTCAAACGGACAGCTGTCAGCAAAGGCGCTTCCTGACACGAAAGCATGGTAAAATTCAGATTTTTGCAGATTGTAGTACCTTTGTAGGTTAAACAGATAAAAAATAAAGGTGTACAAACACTCGCGGGAACGAAAGTAAGGTATATAAAAAAAACAGAATAAAAATCGGTTGATTTTTTTGGGAGTTATACGCATACGAACTAACTGACACAACTTTTTTTTATATATAGATAGGTATATTAGCTGTGTCCATGTCTCCTCTCGCACGGACTACAAAATTATTGTTTACCTTTTTTTTTTTAAATAAGGTCCTCCCTTCCCACCAACGTTGCTTCCACCCACCGCTACCATTGCTCTCCACGTCCACATACGGTAAACCTACCCGCGGAAGTAAATTATTTGAGATATTTCTCGCAATAAATTGTTTTGCCCATATTTTTTTTATTGCAAGCCGTGTGCTGTTGCAAAGTTTTGGTGGATTGATGGTACGAAGTTAAATGACTGGCACTGCTATTTTCAATTTTAATATATGTGGAGGTGATCCTGGAACATCAAGCGAATTTACAAATTNACGTCCACATACGGTAAACCTACCCGCGGAAGTAAATTATTTGAGATATTTCTCGCAATAAATTGTTTTGCCCATATATTTTTTTATTGCAAGCCGTGTGCTGTTGCAAAGTTTTGGTGGATTGATGGTACGAAGTTAAATGACTGGCACTGCTATTTTCAATTTTAATATATGTGGAGGTGATCCTGGAACATCAAGCGAATTTACAAATTCTGGCGGAGAATTTACAGCTTAATTTTCGTGTAATGTCACATCGCAAGATTTGTATGTGACATGTTCGCTTGTCGATAAGTATCAACATATATATTAGTACTGATATATCGATATATCGAGCATTAAGTATCGATGTATCGATATATCGTTATATCAATAAGTATCCATATATTGATACATCGTTTATATTTATAGATAGATATGTTGCTAGGTTGCGACTTTACATTGTTGATGTTACATTTCTAACTAAGGCGCTTCTGACGCGAAAACATGATAAAAATGAGCTTTTTGCAGATTTAAGTACTTTTGCACGTAATACATATAAGAAAGAAAGGTGTACAAACACTCGTGGGAACGAAAGGAAGGTTTATAAAAAAACATAATGAAAATCGGTTTATTTTATCAGAAGTTACACGCGTCTGAAACAAACGAACACAAGATTTATATATATATATTGATACCTCCCCAGTGCTATGGCGTATAAGTAGGTATTGATTCTGCTCTCTGCGTAAGGCGCCAGCAATTGATGCTAGCCCTCAGTGTCAGGGCATAGGAATATGTTGACGCTACTATCCCTAGGTGCAATTTACCAAATAAATATGTCAGTTTTATTTTCGCTTAACAGGTTATCTTCTACATGAACACACGAGACAACTCTCCCCCCTCCCCCCTAGCTTAGTAGGCTATGTAGGGATTGACGCGGCGATTTGTGTCGTGGGGAGCAAGGTTCGTCACACTTCCTGTATGTCTCTACTTAGCTGTCTCGATGCGATGGTCCATCTTCCAGCCGGCGACCTAGGGACCGCTCCGTCACTCGGTGGACGGGCTACGACGCCTGGGCTGCGACAGGTCCTCGCCGACCGGTGTTGACGTCTCGATGTTTTCCCTCGAACACGTTCCTCCCGTCGCCACTCTGAACTCCGGGCTTCACATCGGCCGACTGCCCCGTTCCTTCCTTTTCCTCGTGTTATTGTAAGCTCATTCGCCATATTAAACTCGCATCATCTCTGCACGTGGCCGGGCTGACCGCCACGTCCTCTGGGTCGTAAAAACGTGTTCGGCACTCCGGCTACCTGCATGTGGGCCCGGCGTCGTCCCTCGATTCTGGCATAGAAGTTTAAGTGCTCCGCCCGGCACGTGCTGGGACACTTGGTGGCCCCCTTGGTCGGCGCAGTGTTTCTCATGCCTCCGGATATCGCGGCGCTATTATTCTCGCACGCTTGCCAAAAGCTGTCATAATTAATTGCAGCAGCTGGCTCGGGAGAGACGCAGCTGCTGGTGTGAGCTTAGCATCCTCTTGCAGCTGCGAGACGTAGCTGCGTCTGTCTTCCTCCGCATGTGGCCCCTACACCAAGTGTTAATTCCGCTTTGGAATGCTGGTGCTATTGTTCCAGCACACTTTCCAAACCCTTAATATTTATTGCGGTATCCAGCCTGCGAGTTTCGACAGTGTGTGCCTTCTGACGAAAAAATTTCTTTCGGGATGCGAGACGCGTCAATATATATATATATATATATATATATATATATATATATATATAGATTACTTACTTGCCAAATTTGAAGAAAAAAGGTTTGAGTAGTTTTCGAGATATAACATAAAAGCTTTATGTTTTCATGTGACGCTATTTTCCAAAATGGCGAAAACGTTGTTGTTTGACTTATAGGGTGCTTGTTTTAGATACTGTGAACATATCAAATATGGTTGAAATTGGTCAAATGGTATAGCAGTAATACGAAATAAAATATATTTATGGCTGCCATTTTGAAAATAAGTTTCTAATAGAGTTAGTTTGTTACATTTACCTTGACAACCATAGTGTTACATACATTCCAAATTTGGCGAAAAAAGGTTGATTCGTTTTCAAGATATAAAACATAAGCATTATTTTTTCATTTAGCGCCATCTTCTAAAATATACAAACCCTCGGTCCCAGGTCCGAAAAGAAACGTGCATTATTGTCTTAGCAGACATGTGCGTGACTTGTGGCGAGGGCAGGAAAGGAAGTATTTCAAGCTATCTATTGCTCCAGAGTCAGGAACATCTTCACAACGTTATGTAACCTCGAATTAGTACAAGCTACGTGAGGGACCCGGTAACTGGGACTGGAATACACTTAATAAGAGAAACCGCGTCTAGTTAACACAGTAGTGACCAAGCACAAATACCAAATTGGTCCTTTAATGCGCATTTAGACAAGGGCGCCGATCCTATATGGATGGCTCTTCCGGAGATGACGGCACGATGTCCTTTCTGCAGACGATGCGTCTGTTGTAATTTTAGGTATATAAAATCACACATTAAATTATTAAGGTGATGCGTACTCGGAGATAAAATGGATTAGGTAGTTTTCATAATCGTTGTATTTGAACTACATCGTAGTTACAAATCTTTAAATATCAGTTAAATCGGGGGAGCTTGAATATATAGTGAAAGGTTACAATTTTGTTTTAATAAATATTGTCGTACATTAATATGCCACTACAGATTATTAAATATTGAAGCCGTTTACGTGGAATGTCTTCACCTCAATGATGGCTCCGAAGGCTGACTTCTGTAGACGTTCTACGGTGGTCGGCACACCCCATCTCCTGACGTCTTAATGACGCAGCGTCTCGGCGACTAAGACGCCGTCCGCCGCGCTTCCTGCCTTCATATCAGCGCGTGTTGACTCACAGACGGCCACGGCTATCCACCCATTGAAGGTAGATTCCTTGTGTCCCACGTCTCGTGTTCCAATTACCGGCGATATGTTTTAGAATGCGATCAGGCTAGCAAGGCCTGATTTCAAGAACGTAATTATTCGCATCATGCGAGGTTGAGAAAACTGCCACTACAAAATAAATTAATTTTTACAAAAAAAATGATTTTTAACGTTATTTAAAATTTGGTTTTTAAGGAATATATTTGCACTTTCCAAGATTTCATGATAAGTAAAAAAAAAAAAATTGCAGAATGTTTTCAAAAACGTAATGAATTCTGAAAAAAACGGAAAAAAGAGTTATTAATTTCAATTTCATAAAGTTCGATAATAGAAACAATCGTGTAACGGAAATTAGGCAGGTGTACCAGTTTTTTTTTGTCTATTCAGTGTAATTACTCATTAAAAAACAACGAAAATTAATAAATATTGTAACAAACACTATAAACACGTCCACGTGTTCAGCAAATAATATTGGGTTGTAAAGATAGAAAATAAATTATTTTTCTGTTTAAATATACATTAATGCCTTTAACTGTAGCCAATAATACCGATGTCATAGGAAAATATTTTTGGTTTAGATTGTCAACAGAATAGCAGGAGTTTTAAAAGGTAAAATTTTTCCCTGTTTTAACAACAACGTAAGACGTTTCGAACGTTCAGATTTCAAAAGGCTGGTAAGATGAAAGGTTCGCCCTTTATGCGTACAGACCTGCGAAATTAGCTTTATTTTGTGACGGCAGACTTAACTCCAAGACGTTGCGTGTTATTTTGATTTCAGCCATTTTTCGAAAATGTGAGTGGCTCCTCCCTACGCCGTTTTTAGTTAACATAAAATGCTCAACGTTTGAGAAACCAATCCCCTGTAAAGCTGTCACACGGGTAAATACCGCCTTATCGTTGCCAGTAGCCAGTGAAATCACGAAATGCGCCCAAGTAGGTATAAGGTAGTGAAATCTAGCACATCACCAAATAAAAACGCGAATTTCGCACGTCTCTAGTTATGCGTGCGTGTCATTCACAGTATAAGAAAGACGCATATATGAATAATACTGAAAGATACGGTGTATTTACTCCTTAATACAGACGACAAAGTGTCTTAAACAATTGTTAAATGAGGTAATAATTAAGTTTAAAAGCATTAAAGAATATTAACTGCAATGCATAATTACCTCGCAAAGCAATATTTTAATGCAAAACTACGGACAAGCACATCGGGGACGTTGTTACGAAAACAGTTGTCATAATGTAATAAAAAAAAAAAAGAGCTGAACAGAATGGATCCAAATTTTTACAGCATAAGTTATATGTGTTACTAGATGCAAGTTTTTTGAAAATATGCCAAACCGCAGAGTTTTTAAAGCACATAGCACTGACATTTAATAAGGCCTAAGGTTTTGATAACAAAAAAAAAATCACTTTACGCTTATAAAATTTAAATTCCTGCACTGATATGAACATTACTTCAGCAGAATAAGAAAAACATAATACCTAGCTGAGGGAAATGTACTTCATGTAACAGTATCCACACAATTCATACAGAATCTAATTTTGCCCCAAAATACGTACAGTACCTTGATGTTGTGGAAGGTGCAGAGTATTCCTGGTTGATATATCGGCTCCTAAAAATTAGGCCGTTCGGGCAGACGTTCTAATGCTGTTATAACGTGTTCCTTACACTCAAAGAATGTTTCACGTGCAGTATAAAACATTTTTATGGCGTTATTGTCTCAAAACGTGTGACACACCTGCCGAGGTATTCTCGTAAACTGGGATTCGCGTAAATACTCAATAACACACGCACATTTATTTAAGCTTTCACAATTGAAAAACAGATCACAAATATAACAAAACACACCTCCGAAGTTTCCAAATGTTATTTTGTTGACACACGAGCACGGGACGGAATAAAAAAAAACAATGAACAAGCTGATTAGAACGTTGCGTCAGACAGGTGATGTGAACGAGTCATAAACATAAATGTGTTACATACACGCCAACTTTTTATTCCTATTTGCATACAACAAAAATAAACTGAATTGCAGGAGACAACATTTCTTAATTTTACGAATAGTACGAAGTTATAACACGGAACTACTTCTGGTAGTTGGGCCGCGGTGGCTGAGCAGTTAGCCTGCTCACCTCCCACCAAAGCAAACCGGATTGAAACCCCGGATTTTCGCAACTGGGGATCGTGCTGTATGGTGCTTTTAGTAGGTGGTTTTTCTAGGTGATATCCCGTTTCACCTGCCCTTTCATTCCGGCGCCGCTCCATACTCACCTTAATCACCCTCATTGACTTTCCAGACCTCGCTGTTAAAAGTTGCCCAAATCTCTTTACTTACTTTTGGTAGTTCGCTGCCAACTTAACTGCGACTACTGCAGTCGCTGTTTACGTTCAAATATGCGCAATAACTGGGAGTGGTTACTTTTTTAATTGGTTGATTTTAAGAATTCTCACTTTATCGTGAACCACCTATACTAAATGCTGTTCACGATAAGGCGAGCACGTTTGGAAAATGTTACTTCCGATACCTGCACACGTTTTAACGGGCACACACAGAAAAAAGGTATAATGCTGTTGCAAAAGTATTAATGCATTTCTTATTTTCTGTTATGCTGGTGAACGGGCAATCAATCTGTAATGGGTGTAAGGCGATGGCGTAAGTGCCTGGTTGGGTAGTCGTGACAACGGGAATGTCTATCCTAGTTCGGCCATCCCCCTGGTGGGGGCCTACGTAGCGGTCACCGGCCTTTAATTGGGTGTTAGGGCAGATCGGCGTGAAGTGGTGTTACCTACCTACTGGACCTCCAGAGTTGCCACTGCTAGGTCCGGTAGAGGGATCTTCGCCCCGGCTGACGAGCTCCAGTGGGGCCTTCTCAACCTTAGGGAAGGGTTTGCCACTGTGCTGCTGCGTAGGCCAAGACACGGTCCCTGAAATGGGGCAGCGATGCGAATATATAGCCTAAGGCTTCTCAGGTCCATCTCCACCTCCTCGAAAGGCCAGTGCTGGAAACACGGTGGAATCACCGTGGCTGACGGTGTGAGGACGATCATGGACTAGTTGCAGCCCCGCCAGTTCACTGGCGATAAGTCACGGCGAGGTCACGACTGCACGACCCTTCTTAGGCCTTCGGGTAGATCTCTTGGGTGGCGGAGCTTCGCGGAAGGGACTGTCTGACGTCCTGGAGGAGTTCGGCTGCTTTGGGTGAAAACTCGGTGCGCATGGCATAGTCGTGGGGACCCAGGGGATCAGTGAGAAGCCCCGGCCTTTGTCGTTGCCGATCGCGGATAGGACTCTGGCTGGAACTGGTTGTTCTCCCACTGGGAGGAGGCCTGGAGGGCGGCAATGGCGGATCGTGAGGCCTCAGTAGCCGAGGAGAGAGACGGCGTTTTCTCCCACCGAATCTCCACGACACACAGTGCTGAGCTCGGTGATGGTCTCTCGTCACTCGATTAAACGCACTTAAATGTACCTACTCTGTTTTACGGCGAAATTAATCCCCCGCAGAACACACGAAAACGTAATTGAATTTAAAATATGCAACACCAAATAACTCGCCTAAATAAGGGCCCGGTGTCCAAAGCCTCACAGTACAGAGCCCCTGCCACCGACCCAATGATTTGAGAAAGTGTCAGGGTGCATTTGCTTCACAAACACCTAGTGAGTTATGGGAGTTTCGGCTTCCGGTCTCACAACACTAAATGCCATCCGGTGGCGTATAAGGGTTCGGCGGCGGTGGCGAAATTAAAAAACAAACATTGGTTGTCTGTAAAGTCGGTTTACTGACGATAGTTGAACGTGACAACGTCTTAAGAAAATACTGATGGAATGGTAGCATTGTTTGAGTCATTACAGAATTTTACTGCATTATCAGTAATTGTTCGAAGTGTGTGTCCACGAAGTCGAATGTATTCGTTACGGATATCTCTTGTTGTCTGTGAATCGTTTCCCTCCCGTCCGTGTTTAAACCGAAATGGAGCATCTTTTTCGGTGATAATATGCAAGCCTTCTAAACTTGTTACCCGACTCAGCGCCACGTACACCAACTGTTGCGGTTGCTTGGATGAGTATTTATAAACAATGACAGCAAACGTCCCACCTTGTGACTTGTGAATAGTGATGGCACAAGCAGGAACGCAAGGAAACTGTTTTCGTTTGCATTTTATAGTTTTTGTTAGTGTAATGTTTACTATTTTCTTATAAACTGGTACCCAGTTTGTAGACAAAGTATTTGGCTTGCTTTGCACGTGAGGTCGACATTTAACTTTGGCTGTGGTTCCTGTTGTTTCTTCTGAAACTTCAAGCCTTACATGGAACGCCTCAGAGCGAGGTAACGCCGCATGAGTCATGTTTTTTCGTGCGTGCAGCCGGCTCTATCGAATTATAAGACGTTGTCACGTCAAAAAATCAAACCACAATTGTGGTTGAACCAGGAATTCTTCACACATCAATCCTATGAAAAACGATAAAAGGTAACCTTACTTATTAATGTGTATTCGCCAGAATTTCTGATTTAAACGTAATTTTTTTCAGACACCAAAATAGCAACAAACTCCCATGGGATTTTACAAAGAAGACTGTCTCCCGAGTGTCGAGCTATAACTGCGATTTTAGTACATCATTGCAATACACTGTTAAGTATTTAAATATCTTCTTTAACAACAAACTGTGTTCTTAGAAATTCGCAAGAATAATTCATATTTATTGGCAAAACTTCAGACAGTAAATGCACCTTAATGTACACTATTTTAGTACAAAATTATTATAAATGAAAACAGAATTGTGGTGGATCCAGGGAATTTCCGCACAATACAACGGCCTCAACAGAAATTCCGGAATATGCACCTTGTTAAATAAGGTTTCCTTTACACTTTTTCATTGGTTTCATGTGTGGTAAATCCCTGGTTTGAACACAATTATGTTTTTATTTTTAGTAATTTTTTTTTTAAACAGCGTGCAATGAAGTTCATTTACTGCTGTAAGTTTCGCCAATACAAATTAAATCTTCTAATCAATTTAGAAAAACGAAGTTTGTTGTAGTATAATATATTTTTAGGTTTAGGTTTACATTGCCATGAACAACGTAAAAAAATTGCATACATAGCTCGGCACTTGGGATTTCAGTGTCGTTTTCAAACATACATATTAATCCGCGCGCTTTTGTTTTGGTTTGTGGTACAAAAAAATTTACGGTCTCAACGAATACTCTGGCATATGCACCTTATTGAGGAAGGTTCCCTTGATATTTAATCATAGGTTTGATTTGTGGAGAATCCCAAGTTCGACCACATTTGTGTTTTCTTTATTAATAATCTCGACCTAAAACAGTGTACATTGAAGTTCATGTATTGCCGAAATTTTGGGAACACAATTTATATTGTCTAAAAAATTCCAAAAACACAGTTTATTTTTGTATAATATATTATTAGAATATTGAATACATCGCCATGAATCTCCTAATAAAATCGCAAATATACTTGACACTTGGGACTTCAACGTCGTTTCCAAACCCTATTTATTCCACTCCCCTTTGTTGCTGTTTTGGTTTCGCTAATAATTGACGGCCTCAACAGAAATTCTGCAATATGTACCTTGTTAAAGAATGTTCCCTTGATATTTTTTTATAAGCTTGATGTGTGGAAAATCTCTGATTCGACCACAATTGCGGTTTCATTTTTAATAATTTCGTCTTAAAACATTGTATATTGATGTGCATTTATTGCGTAATGTAAGGAAATAAAATTTCATGGCCAAATTAATTTTCAAGATCACAGTTTTTTGTCGTAGTATGTGTAATGTGATTTAAGAATGCATTGCCTTAAAAAACGTTATACAATAACAAATATAGCTCTGCACTCGGGACTTCAGTGTCGTTTTAGACTATATTATTACGCAAGATTTTTGTTTTGTTGTGGTAGCGCAAAAAAGTGACGGCCACAACAGAAATTCTATCATATGCACCTTGTAAAGGAAGGTTCACCGCATAATTTTTCAAACGTTTGATGTGTGGAGAATCCCTTGTTCGACCACAATTGTAGTTTCATTTGTATAACCTAGTCTTAATCAGTGTACATTGAAGGCCATTTATTGCATACAGTTCGGCAAAAAAATTTTTATAGGCAAATGAATTTCGAAAAACACATTTTGTTGTTGAAGAAATGGTTTATATACTTTGGGGTGAATTGCAATGCACTATGTGATAAAATCGCAATTATTATTCGGCTCTCAGGAGGTACTCTCGGATCTAAAGGCCACGGGTGTTTGTTGCTTTATTGGCGTCAGAAAATATAGTAGGTTCCAACAGTATTTCTAGCATAAACAAGTTTAGGAAGATTCCTTTTATACTTTTTATAGATTTTCAGTGAAGAGCATCCCTGGTTCGACAACAATTGTGGTTTAATTTTTAATAGATTTGCCTGATACAGTGTAGTCACAAGTGCCTTTTTTCCTAAAGTTTGGCAAAAAAATTATATCGTCTACTAACTGTGCCCGCGGCTCCACTCGCGTTGACTACAGAATTATTGTTTAGATTTTTTTAAAAATAGAGTTGAATTTTTACTAGTGTTAATTATGAGATAAATATTCATTAGACAAATATTTTAAATTTAAACATACTTGGAATATTTTAAAAGTGGCAGACACTTATTTTCAGAATGGCGACTATATAAACATTTCATCTTAGTATGCATTATCTACGAAACTGTGTAATAAATAACAACTTAACTTTGTATACTGGAAGTATCTCCGCAAATATCAAATTAGCTGATACGCAAACTCTTTACTGCACCATACGGTCAACCGACTCGCAAATAATTTTTTTTTCAGAAAGCTTTTGATTTATCTTTAAGTAAAGGCGGGAATTGTATGCTGTATAGAACATTTATCATCTTCGTTAAACAATTGTTATGACTTTTTTTTCATTGATAAATATTAAGTTTTTAATGGGGAAACGGAAGCTTGAATTTTACGTGTGTGTGTGTGTGTATATATATATATATATATATAGAGAGAGAGAGAGAGAGAGAGAAATTAAATGGTTAGAACGATTATTAGTATTTCTCTGTTACAGATAGATATATGCTAACGTGGAGTTTTTTTTAGGTCCTATTATTCTAAACACTTCTTTGCTACATGATATTGTTCCATCTTTAACGGCTTATTCAGCGTATTGCAAGAGAGCGCGCTGGCGACAAACGTTTTTTCCGATTTTATTCACTATTATCGTCACTGCTTTTTCCTTATGTTACTTTACGTAACAAAATATATACTAAAACCTGGCCAGGGAACATAGCTATGAATTTAAAAAAACACGTAAATTCGATAAGTGGCTCTCGAGTGATAAGCGCATTAACAGGCAGACAGAGAGACGTTGAGTTTTATAATATTTATAGATTTAATTTCGAATAACGGAGATTTTTATTGTATAAAAGGTTTTTAGATTAAGGAATACATTTCCATGAACCACGTAATAAAATCGTTAATATATCTCGGCACTCAGAACATAAGTGTCGTTTTAAAATCCGATTTATTCCATGGACGTTTGTATTTGTTCTGTTGTCGCAAAAAATTTACGGGCTGAACAGAAAACGATATATATGCACCTTGTTAAGAATGGTTTTCTTTATACTTTTTCACAGGTTTGATGTGTAGGGAATCCCTGGTTCGACAACAATTTGTTTTTAATTTGTAAAAATTGTTTGCTAAAAGAATGTACATTTAAGTGCATTTATTGTCTAAGGTTCGCCAATAAATATTAAATCGTCTATTCAATTACTAAGAACACAGTTTGTTGTCGAAGAAAATTTTTGAATACTTAAGTGCGCATTGCAATGAAATATGTAATAAAACCGGAAATATCGCTCGGCTCTCGGGAAGCAGACTCGGTTCTAAAGGCCACGCGCATTTGTAGCTTTCTTGGTGTCGGAAAGATTTGACGGCCATCACAGAAATTCTGGCACAATAACGTTGTTAACAAATCTCCGCTTTATATAATCATCGATTTTATGTGTGGAGAATCCCTGATTCGATCACAATTGCGGTTTGTTTTTTAATAATTACGTCCTTATACAGTTTACATTGAAGTGCATTTATTGCCAAAAGTTAAGCAACTAAAATTATATCGTCTAATGAATTTCAAAGAACACAGTTAAATGTTTTATATTATGTTGTTAGTATATTGAATACATTGTTACGAATCTCATACTAAAATAGCAAATATTGCATTTTATTCGGGACTTCAGTGTCGTTTCTAAACCCTATTTATGACATGCGTTTGTTGCTCTTTGTTGTCGAACAAAATTTACGGTTTCAACAGAAATTCTGGTATATGCATGTTGTTGAGGAAGGTTGTCTTTCTAATTTTTATAGGTTTTATGTGTAGAGAATCCCTGTTTTGATCACAATTGTGTTTTCATTTTTAATAATTTTTTCCTAAAACACTTGACATTTAAGAGCATTTATTGCCGACGTTTCGCCAATAAAAATCAAATCTTGGAATGAATTCCAAAGAACACGTTTTATTGTTGTAGAATATAGTTTTATATTTAAGTATACATTGCCTCGAACCATATAATAAAATCTCAAATATAGCTTGATACTTTGAGCTTCAATTTCGTTTCCAAACCGTATATATACCACACGTCTTTGCTGCTGTTTTGATGTCGCTAAGAATTGACGGCCTCAAAAGAAATTTTGAGAATTTGCACTTTTTTTATTTCAAAATTCCCTTAATCTTTTTTCATAGGTTTTTTGTGTCGAGAATGCCTGGTCCTATCACAAATGGGTTTAATTTTTAATAATTTCGTCTTAAAACAAAGTTTATTTGTGTGCATTTACTGTGTAAAATTTCGCAAATAAAAACTTAATTGTATAGTAAATTTGAAATATCACAGTTTGCTGTCGAAGAAAATATTTACGTACTGGAGGTTGTGATGCAAAGAACTTTGTAATAAAATCGCTAATATTGCTCTGCTCTAGGGAGACAGTCTCGGTTCCAAAATGCCACGCTTATTTGTAGCTTTCTTGGTGTCAGAAAAAATTTACGGCTACAAATAAATTCTGATATATATAAATGTTGTAAAGGAAAGTTTCCTGTTTCCTTTTCTTAGATTTAATGAGTGTAGAATCCCTGTTTCGACCACAATTGCGGTTTAATTTTTATAGTTGTTGTAATAAAATTGTGTATTATATGTGCATTTATTGCCGAAAATCAGGGAATAAAATTATATATTCTTATGAATTTCAAAGAACACAGTACGTTGTTGTATAATATGTTATAAGATTTAGGAATACATTGCTATGAACCACGTAAAAAAATTTCAAATATAGCTCTGTACTAGGGTCTTAAATTTCGTTTCTAAAGACCACTTATTCTTGGCGTCTTTATTGCTTTTCAGTGTCGCCAAAAGTTGACGTCCTCAACATAAATTCTGGCATATGCACCTCGATAAGGAAGTTTCAGGTTATACATTTTCTAAGGCTAATAGTTTATTATTCAATAAATAATTTATATTCATAAGGGTGCATTGCAATGAACTATGTAATAAAATCGCAAATATAGCTCTGCTCTCAGAGACAGTGTTGGTTCCAAAAAACCACGTGCGTTTGTTGCTTTTTTGGTGCCTGAAAAAATTGAAGCACACAAAAGAATTTCTGGCAATTTCACGGTTTGATAAAGTCTAGTTTCATCGTTTTTCGTATATTCTATTTGTACAGAATCGCTGGTTCGATCACAAAAGTGGTTTCATTTTTAAAAATTTCGTCCTCAAACAGAGTAAATTTAAGTGCATTTATTGCCTAAAGTTTCGCCAATAGAAATTAAATCATAGTGTGAATTTCGAAGAACACAGTTTGTTGTTGTAGAATATATTTTAATATTTAAGTACACATTGCCACGAACCCTGTAATAAAATCGCAAATATAGCTCGGCACTTGTTTCTTCTATTTCGTTTCCAAACCCTATTTATTCAAAGCACCTTTGTTGCTGTTATGGTGACGAAAAAAATTTACAGCCTCAACAGAATTTCTGGCATATTCACGTTGTTAAGGAAGGTTCCCCTAATAATTTTTCTTAAGTTTTAACGTTGGAGAATTCCTGATTCGACCACTATTGTGGTATCATTTTCAATCATTTTGTTCTATAACAGTGTACGTTAAGGTGCACTAAATATTTAAATATTCGTGATAGGAAATTGTATTGTCTTGTAAATTTTTAAGAACACGCTTTTTTTTAAATAATCTATTTTTAGTGTTAAGCTTCCATTGCCTTAAACCATATAAAAAAATAGCAAACTATTCTCAGTGTTTGTGCACCAGTCTTCAATTCAAACAAATTTGATTCGTTCGAGTTGGTTTCTGTTTTGCTTTGCAGAAAAACCGACGGTCGTAAGAGAAATTCTGGTTTATTGAAGCAGTTATGGAATGTTTCCATTTTCATGTGCTATAAGCATATGAAAATAGAAAACTTCCTACACTGTAATGGAAGTTATTAACCTATACGGTGTATAGAAGTAATACGACATGTCGGGCTGAAAATTTGGAATGTTTAGCATTGCTAATATACAAAGGTGGGAACTTCCCTTCGAATTTGACTGTTTCCTCAGCAACTGTACGAACGTTACCATGCATGCATTGGGAAAATAATTTACCATTCGCTCTTTGCCACTCTTCATTTACGCTGATATGGTAAATTTACAAATAAATTGTTAGATTGTATTGAAAATATTTGCGACATAAAAAAAATAACGCACCATGTGTTTTTCTGAGGAGAATCTCTAATACGTTGTTTATCATAAGTTCTCATTGCAATAAAGCAAATTAAAAATATCATTATTTGAAATCGTTGAAAATACTTTCTTCAAAAATTGTACTCATGCGGGTGCACATTTTATTGCTTTTTGTGGCAATCTCCATAATTGTGGGCTGGATCTATTATTTCGACATGTTGGTAATGAAAGATCCTGTTGTCATTTTGCATATGCTAGTTTTGCGCACATATCCATGGTTCGAGTCCTGCAGAGATTTCAATTATTATTATTTTTTTGGATTACAGAAAATTTTTTGTTGGATGTAGTTCGTAATATTAGGCTTTTGTATTTTTGGGTTATTGTTTTCGGTGGAATGTGTACTAAACATTATTTACTTTTCATATAACTGCCATTTACAGCTTCACAAAAAGCATATTCTATCTTGTAAAATATAGGTCTTTGTTTGTAACATGGGATTTCAGATACCAAAGTGTCATGACACCTGAGAGCGTGTTAAGTGTTTGCTGTTGCTGTCCAAGCCCATTAATTTGATCGCGGTCGTTCTATTAACTCCGCTAACTTGATATGTTAAACCAAGTTTCATAAGGTTTAATATTGTGGGTATTAAAAAGAATTTAAGCGTCAAACTGCAGGTGTCTTTCGTTACGCGGAAATACTTTATGCTCTGTTAACATATGCATAATTGGCAAACGTACACTGCTTTACAAGGCTTGAGAGCTGGCATAAGCTACATTTAATTTTCAAACTATGTTTCAAAATGTAAATATAGTGTTTTCATTTTACGAGGTTATTTCTGTTCACTTCCATCCGCCATTTAACAACTACAAGTCAGTAAAACGGACATTGCAGTAAGACGAAAGTGGTTTCATTTCATGAAGTTATCGCTGTTCACTAGTATTGGCCATTTTTACAACGCCAAGTCAGTTTAATATTGTGTTGGTTGGACATTTCTTTAATGNCGCTGTTCACTAGTATTGGCCATTTTTACAACGCCAAGTCAGTTTAATATTGTGTTGGTTGGACATTTCTTTAATGTCGTAGTAAAACAAAATATTTTGTTCGTCCCGTTAATTTTAGTGTAATACAACTTTTGCTTGCNCATTTCTTTAATGTCGTAGTAAAACAAAATATTTTGTTCGTCCCGTTAATTTTAGTGTAATACAACTTTTGCTTGCAACAACATTACTAAGATGCTTTGTTAATATTACCTTTCGACATTATGTTTGAATTACAGGAATATAAGACATTTTTTAAATTGTTAACATTGGGTACACAACATTATTACTGTTACTACAACATAAACGATAAAATAAATGCCTGAGTAGTAATTTTTTTGTTGCAGCAACATTATACATTAGGTTACTAAAGAGGGAGGTTAAGCATTTGCATGTGTTTATTTTGAATAGAAAGCGTTATGTAATATTTATTGATGTTGAAATTATGTAATTTTCTTTCTGTTTTAAATAATTAATTAAGTGTCAGAATTAGCAGATGTGTAATAAGTTCACAGTCGTGACGTACACGTAAATAAAATAATCAGGCAAACGGCAATGTTNCATTTCTTTAATGTCGTAGTAAAACAAAATATTTTGTTCGTCCCGTTAATTTTAGTGTAATACAACTTTTGCTTGCAACAACATTACTAAGATGCTTTGTTAATATTACCTTTCGACATTATGTTTGAATTACAGGAATATAAGACATTTTTTAAATTGTTAACATTGGGTACACAACATTATTACTGTTACTACAACATAAACGATAAAATAAATGCCTGAGTAGTAATTTTTTTGTTGCAGCAACATTATACATTAAGTTACTAAAGAGGGAGGTTAAGCATTTGCATGTGTTTATTTTGAATAGAAAGCGTTATGTAATATTTATTGATGTTGAAATTATGTAATTTTCTTTCTGTTTTAAATAATTAATTAAGTGTAAGAATTAGCAGATGTGTAATAAGTTCACAGTCGTGACGTACACGTAAATAAAATAATCAGGCAAACGGCAATGTTAAATTTACATATGACGGAAGGATACAGTGTAGTCCGAGATGTATATCGTATGCAGGTTATTCAAAAGTTCTCAGTTTACCGCGAAAAGACTATATAACCAAACACAAAGCTTACACCTCACTGCTTGTGCTAACGAAACAAGACATTTTAACAGAAATCAAAAATCCTCTTTTATCTGCAATACCTGAAACCATAAGTCAACGTGGTTCTTATAAGAAGAAAAAATAATTTTGTAACATTCATGCTTGATACACATATATTTTCTGAAATATAAAATACAAGACACTACTGTTTGTAGGCGAAAGAAGATGTTTCACCTCTGAATCAAGTAGAGTTACGGAAATACAATATTTTATAGCATAATTTACAAATTAGACTACAAAATATGCAACTAATTTTAGAACGATTTTTATTACGATATTTTGTTACTTATGTACTGTCATTAAGATCACAATTGTGCACCAAACTAGTGAAATAAGAAAAATTATGTAAGACACTAAATACATATTAATATCAGATTTGCATAGCCAATTAGAGACGTTCCCCTCCATATTAAAACAGCATTTCCAGCTTACCATTCACTTATAAAAAATATATAATAAAGAAAATTCTAACTGTCTCTGCGTATAAACTTGGCCAGGTGCGGTAGCTATCAACGCGTAATTAGCAAAACGAACAAGCACTGCACGACTGAGTAAATTTAAGCCTGGATACTGTTGTTACCGCTGGATATATAAACATTAGTAGCAAATGGTAGCAGAACTCTCATTTTAGAGAACGCGAGGACAGCAACTGTAACAACGATCCAAGTAGCGCTTGGACTGCCACGATCTGAACCGAAAGAAATCCAAAAATGTACAGTGGTAAAATATTAGAACCGATAGGAGATAAAACTCACAGCCATAATACACAAAATTATCATTACGCATGAAGGATAATAAATTTTACAGTGCAAATTTTTTTTTTTCAGCAATCTTTTAAACTGTAATTTTAAGTTATCACCTGTATATAAAGCGGAAAATTTACTTCATAACAGGCTGTGAAAATGAATATTCTGTGCTTTTGATAAACATAAACCAAGAGTTCTAAACCTTAAAAAATATACCTATTATTCGGTATGCTTGCATGTATTTTCTGTTACAAAAGCACAGTTTCATGATCACGATTATAATGCAGACAGTGTGGAAACGATAGACGTTATCAAAAGTTCAACTATCGGCTTCAATTATGATTCAATTTAATTTTTTATTCAATCATTGATCAGAAATCCTAGACATTTTTTTCAATGAAATGTAATAACACAACTTACACAGACGCTAACGGAACAGAATACATTTAAGTAAAGTATTGTGATTAAATGATATTTATAAATGCATTAATAAAGAAGTGTGTCACATTGTTTTATATTTACGTAATATTAAAATTATATAATCTTATTTACTATCAACCATTTTTTATTTTATAAATGTCACCATTGTGTTACTTTTTTGATATTGCACAGCAGAATTAATTATTTTATGCAGTATTTTCTATCAAGCAAACGTATTTCACTATAAATAAGTAATTAGCGTACCGTAAAATGGAAAGAGAACGAAAGGTTGTAGCAGTGAAGGAATATAAAAAAATATATTACAGTAGAATAAATATATTTTTGGACAGCGGGTTATATGCTAGTAATTTTAATTAGCACGCAGCATGGTAACTTCAAGTCACTGAATGATTGGTGCAATTATTATTATATTTGTTCTTGTGTTAGGTGATTTGTTCTTTTGTTCGGTGATTGGTTCTTGTGTTAGGTGAAAATTGCAAAAAGACAAAAATTTTGGAATGGTTTCACTTTAGAAAGATTTTTCCAAATTGGACCCCTAAGAGTGTTTAATGAGGTAAAATATGATTTCGAGGAATTCTCGATTGGTCATTAACACAGTGAGTTAATTTTATGCTCTTAGCTTTAAAATGTAACTAAAAATTATTTTTTATATTTCCGAAATTCCTCTCCTAAAGAGATGGAAAGGGATAAAATATGTTTTCGAAGAGTTCTCAATAGATCATAAACCTCACGCGATATNTACGAGGAATTCTCGATTGGCCATTAACACAGTGAGTTAATTTTATGCTCTTAGCTTTAAAATGTAACTAAAAATTATTTTTTATATTTCCGAAATTCCTCTCCTAAAGAGATGGAAAGGGATAAAATATGTTTTCGAAGAGTTCTCAATAGATCATAAACCTCACGCGATATTGGTATACTCTTTGATTAAAAAGACTATCTATATAAATGCTATAAATGTAAAAAATATATATACCCAATTTTTATTTCAATTGAATCCCTAAGAGTTGAAAATTGGTAAAATGTGATTAAGAATATTAATTTATGTTGTTTTGAAATTCTACTTTTAAGACTGTCAAGATGTGTAAAATAAGTTTCCAAAGACGCCTTATCGGCTTACTGGTCCGATAAATTATCTTTATTATATTTACTCCAAAAAACTGGCTTTCTAAATACCTATAAACTATCAGAAATTCAACCTTTAAATAGGGCAAAAAAGGGTTTAATGTATTATAAACTTCCCCTCAATAGCTCATTTATCCAATAATACACGTTTCCCTTTGTGTAAGAAGGGCTGGCTACATAAAAAACCTAACAAATAATATCAGAATTTTTGAAACTCCATCCCTGTTCGTGTGAAAAATGTTAAAATATGCTTATGAGGAATCCTTTAACATCTCATTAACCCGATAGAAAGACGTCGTAGCCTTTGCTTCCAAAATATGGCTGCATAAATACGCACTAAAAAGCAAATTTTAATTTTTAATTTTTTTTTTTCAACAAGTTGCAAAGTAGTAAACCGTGTTTTCGTTTGATGATATGTTACATAAATAAAATCGTTTTCATGCCTGTAAGTATACCAGCATATTTCATTTTTAAAAAACTTATTAAACGATGGCAGGATGAATGCTAAATAAACGCTTATCTTACTGTGAAACAAAAAGTTTCAGTTTCCTTACAATGGGAGACAAATTTTTCAGAAATGAGCAGAATAAGGATATGAATATATATATATATATATATTCATACATCGCGTGGTCAGTGAAATGCATCTCGCTATGTCCTTTTTCTTTTGAGATTCTACATACGTGTTTAAACCACTATTTGTACTGCGGTTAATATATCAAAGAGCCAAAAAAACTGGTATAGTCGTGCGTATGCAAATAACAGATATATGGAACCAATCAGAGTAACGCCATGCGGTCGGCAGCGCCTATATAAGACAACAAGCGTCAAGCAAAGTAGCTAGAAGGGTTACTGCTGCTACAATGGCAGGTTATCAATTTTTAAGTGAGTTAGATCGTGGTCTTATAGTCAACGCACGAGAGATGGGACATAGCATCTCCAGGGTAGCGATAGCATTTGGATGTTCGCGTACGACCATTTCACGAAAGTACCGTGAATATTGGGAATCCGATAAAACATCACATCTTCGACATCGCTGCTGCCCAGGAAAAAGATCGTGAAATAACGGGACAAACGACGACTGATGAGAATTATTAAACGTGACAGACGTACAACCCTTTCACAAAATGGGCGCAGATTGGATTTGTGGACTGGCCTACAGAATTCATGGTGTGAATTGCCTTCTGCATACCTTCAGACATTAGTTGAGTCCATGCCACGTCGTCTTGCGGTACTTCTGTGAGCTCGGGGGGCCCTACACGATATTAGATAGTTGTGCCAGTTTTTTTGGTTCTTCAGTGTCATTTCTGACGTAATTGTCGATTAAATGTGAATTGTGGTATACTGTAGTGCCCGTGCTAGCTACACATTAACTCACCTCTCTGTCTCTGTTGTCACATTTAATTGATTTCTTGCAAAGGTAAATTTCAGATCAATTAACTTGTGAATCGCCGGGAGAACTGTCAAAATCAAGTACTGTAATAACGGCGAGGGCATTTTGTTATATTTGGATTTTACAACAAATCAGAGCTTCAGTTGACGAAAATTATGTATAACGAAAACCGGATATATTCCATTAACACTGCAGAAATGCTCAGAAGACAAAACCCAGTTAATCCAATATTTAATCTTCAGTTTGAAAGTTAAATATCTACTACTGATGCATTCTGCGTCCCTATATTTTATTCGTCAGAACACATGCTCTGGCGAAGCTCGCGGGCGTACTACCGCAATAAAGATTAAGGGTTTTGTGGACGTGCCGGCAGAGTGGCGCCAGGAGCCTCGCAGCTGCAAAGGCGTGCTACCAAAGGTTTCTGCACGTTCAACTGTTCCTGCACGTGCATACGACATCCGGAGACAACGGAAGGAAACAGGGCGCGGACACAGCTGCATTTTGCAGCTGCCCAAGGGACACCGAGATCCCACCACCAGCTGCGCCTGTCCCGGGCTTGTACCGCAATAAACCATGAGAGCTTTTAGCGGACGTGCGTGCAGAACGGGACAATAAACTTCCAGGCCAGAACCAAGGGACGACGCCAGGCCGGCTGCGGACCACACGAGCAGCGGCCACGTGTTTTATGACCCGGAGGGACGACAAGCACTCCGGACACGTGCAGAGATGGGGCAAGTTGAATATGGTGATGGACGCTACAAAACCACACGAAGGGGGGAGCAACAGGGCAGTCAGTTGAGAGACGTCGAATCAGTCAGTCGGGGGACCTGAAGCGAGGCGTCCGGGTCGGAGCCGGACGAAGCCAGTGCGATGAACGAGTCAGTCAGTCAGTCAGTCGCGGATCGAGCAGTCAGTCAGTCAGTCGGAGTCAGTCGAGGATCGAGAATGCATCACGACGTCGACCTCAGTCGGAGGCCGTCAAACGGGACGTGCGGCGGGAAGAATCCGAGAAAAGTCAGTCAGACTTCGTCAAACGAGAAGGGTGTACCGGGAGCCGAGAGAAAACGAGTTCGCCAAATGCATCAAGACGTGGACCTCAGTCGGAGGCCGTCAAGCGGGACGTGCGGCGGGAAGCATCCGAGAAAAGCCAGTCCGACGTCGTCAAACGCAGAGTCCTGCGTGGACCCGAGAATGAGGAACTTCGAGGCCAGGCGTCGGGACGCCCCACCAAGCCGCCAGCCGAGGGAAGACAGCGCAGCAGTGTCAGATAAGTAGTTCTACACCAAGTGTGAAGAATCTTCCCCCCCCCCCCCACGACGCCAATCGCGGCGTCAAACCATACGTAGCCTACATAGAAAAAGGGGAGGGGAGTTTGTCTCGTGAGTTCATGTACCAGTTAACCTGTTCAAGCAACAATAAAACTCGATTATGTGAACACACGTATAAAGTGTATGTTATTAGTAAATTGGACCTAGAGACAACAGTGTCGACGTATTTCTACGCCCTATCACTGAGGGCTAGCATCAAGTGCTGGCGCCTCACGCCGCAGAGCAGAATCAATACCTACTTCCAAACTTGAGCATTTGACAGGTATCAATTTTTGGCGCCCAACTGTGGGGCCCGCTGAAGTCTGTATAGATGGAAGCAAGGACAAGCTGAATTACCCGGGATAAAAGGGACCGTGCCCCGACCAAGCAGCTAGCACATTTACGACTTCGAGGGGGTCATAAAATAAAATAAAAAATAAAAATACAATTATCCCTCGTGGCACCCAGTTACCGACAGTATAACCTAAAATGGGAGCGAGGTGGGAACCCAGACGAAAATGGCAGGCCGCAGACCTGGGCGGAGTTTATAAGAAAGGGGGAGTGCACAGAAACAGGAAGAAGGGGACGAGATATGGACAAAGTCATCCGCAATTAACATACAAACGCATATCAAAAGCAGGTTGCAAACGAGGGAGCAATGCAGAGCCCTGCGATGCCAAGGCACGGGACTATACATATTACAGTGCCGCAATTGCCCGCGGCAGCAATGCAATCAATGTATCGGCTGGCCGGATGTTTTCCGACCGACACAAGGAACAGGGTACCAGTGCCTTGATTGTCAGGAGCAGCATACACAGTGCGACCTCCTGAATTTCCTGGGACACAACACGCACCTGACTCGGTGCGCTACCTGTACACAGGCATTCCACAACATATGTATAGGGTGGCCCGAAGGAGCCGAGGGCACGAGAGGCTGGGTATACCAGTGCGGGGTGTGCCAGAAACGGANTGAGATTCTACATACGTGTTTAAACCACTATTTGTACTGCGGTTAATATATCAAAGAGCCAAAAAAACTGGTATAGTCGTGCGTATGCAAATAACAGATATATGGAACCAATCAGAGTACCGCCATGCGGTCGGCAGCGCCTATATAAGACAACAAGCGTCAAGCAAAGTAGCTAGAAGGGTTACTGCTGCTACAATGGCAGGTTATCAATTTTTAAGTGAGTTAGATCGTGGTCATATAGTCAGCGCACGAGAGATGGGACATAGCATCTCCAGGGTAGCGATAACATTTGGATGTTCGCGTACGACCATTTCACGAAAGTACCGTGAATATTGGGAATCCGATAAAACATCACATCTTCGACAACGCTGCTGCCCAGGAAAAAGATCGTGAAATAACGGGACAAACGACGACTGACGAGAATTATTAAACGTGACAGACGTACAAGTTGGCGCAGATTGGATTTGTGGACTGGCCTACAGAATTCATGGCGTGAATTGCCTTCTGCATACCTTCAGACATTAGTTGAGTCCATGCCACGTCGTCTTGCGGTA
Source organism: Clitarchus hookeri (assembly GCA_002778355.1). Taxonomy (NCBI): domain Eukaryota; kingdom Metazoa; phylum Arthropoda; class Insecta; order Phasmatodea; family Phasmatidae; genus Clitarchus; species Clitarchus hookeri. The sequence continues at coordinate 5,704 of NQII01009630.1, read as the reverse complement.
CTTCTGCGAGCTCGGGGGGCCCTACACGATATTAGGCAGTTGTGCCAGTTTTTTTGGTTCTTCAGTGTAATTTCTGACGTAATTGTCGATTAAATGTGAATTGTGGTATACTGTAGTGCCCGTGCTAGCTACACATTAACTCACCTCTCTGTCTCTGTTGTCACATTTAATTGATTTCTTGCAAAGGTAAATTTCAGATCAATTAACTTGTGAATCGCCGGGAGAACTGTCAAAATCAAGTACTGTAATAACGGCGAGGGCATTTTGTTATATTTGGATTTTACAACAAATCAGAGCTTCAGTTGACGAAAATTATGTATAACGAAAACCGGATATATTGCATTTACACTGCAGAAATGCTCAGAAGACAAAACCCAGTTAATCCAATATTCAATCTTCAGTTTGAAAGTTAAATATCTACTACTGACGCATTCTGCGTCCCTATATTTTATTCGTCAGAACACACGCTCTGGCGAAGCTCGCGGGCGTACGACCGCATTAAAGATTAAGGGTTTTGTGGACGTGCCGGCAGAGTGACGCCAGGAGCCTCGCAGCTGCAAAGGCGTGCTACCAAAGGTTTCTGCACGTGCAACTGTTCCTGCACGTGCATACGACATCCGGAGACAACGGAAGGCACCAGGGCACGGACACAGCTGCATTTTGC
>NQII01009629.1:21994-43537 GCA_002778355.1 Clitarchus hookeri | reverse complement strand
TGAGGGGCAGTGAGGGTGGTAAGGTGTGGTGAGTTATGCCGTGGGATGATGAGGGGCGAGGACAGGGTTGTGTTTTGGTGAGTGGGTGAGTGGGTGATGTTGTGGTGATGTCAGGGGGGTGGGGGTTAGTATGTGGGCGATTTTAGAGCGTAGAGGTTGTTAGTGGGGTTAGGGTTTGGATGTTGTTTTTGGTGAGGGGATGTAAGGTGTTTGTGCAAATTTTTTGGTTACATGTTTTTTGATGGAGGAGGGGCGGGGTGTTGGTAAGTTGGGTGATGGTACTTTGTTTTTAATTTTTAGGGGGTAGGGGCATACCTCTCAAATTCAATACGGTGGTCCTGCCAGCGGGTTACATAATCGGTATGATATCACGATCGTATACGCCTTGAAAAGACGAGCCCTGTGATATATAGCACTTAATACTTACACGTATAATTTGTTTAAGTATGTAAATATATTTAAAATTAACTTTATAAAATAGTTTTTAACTAATATTTTTATTTGAGGGAGGTGGGGAGGGGGTATCAATTCGGTCTCCCAATGCACTGGGTACCAAAGTGGCAAGCCAAAATATTTAAGAAATTTTTATAAAATAATTGTTTTTATTTAATGGAATTATAACCTGCAACGAAACTATTAACCGATATAATTACTTATAATCAATGGCAGCTGCCCGATACTTTTTAATTTTCTATAATTTTAATCAAATAATTTTTTATTTACTAATTTCTGGAGTTACGTGTTGCTGGAATGGCCGGCCGCGGGTTTTCTATGTCGAGGGGGGAGATGAACGAGGCCGCCGACCAAACCTACCATGATGGCGGACAGCACCACGGCACCACCACCAGCAGCTTTTGTGCCAGAAGGAAGATAACCCAACTACTAACTGCGTCTTTTGTAATCGGGGTATCGGACCAAGAGGGCGTCTCGAGATGGGTGTGTTCGGCCATCACTAACCGCCGCCTGAATCAGTCTATGGCAACATGGATAAGGTTCATGGGGAATCTCGAATGAGGGTTTAATAAGAAAGTGGCGTGGTAATATTTTTAATTCGAAAGATCCAATATCTGATTACTTAACTTATATCCCCCTCCATGTAAAACCAGCAATGTTTGTAGTTATTTAGTTGTTATATTACCTTCAATGTTTAATAAACGCCCAAATTATACTGTTGGTTTGTTCTACCTACCTCCTTTGCTATAAAACTATAGCCCGCTTTAGGCATGTTTAAATAAAAATTAATTATAACGTCAGGTGGATGCGCCTAACGTCCACTATCCTTTCACAGTCTCGCATGAGTTACTCTACCATCCATTCCACATTTAAATAAATTACCCCACTAGCCCACGCTAATTTCTGTAGAAATTATAAAAAAAATTTAGCCATGTCCACTTCTACTATAAAATTTTTTTAAAACATACCAGATGCAATGCAATTTAAATAATGTAATTATGTCTACTTTTAAATAACTAATTACTTCTACGTAACAATTTACTTTATATAGCCTAATATCCTTCCATAAAAAGCCAATATTTGATGCCTAACGAACATAAATTTGAATTTAAATAACTTGCAAATGACCTGCAAATCCCAAGTCAAGTTAATACAATTGTAAACAATTTACTTAAACAATTCCATTCAATTAATTTAAATTAATTTGTAAGTCTCCAGTCTGCGCTGGATGCAGTTATTTGAAACGGAACTATTATTATGAAAGTGAGTCATAATCCCACAACCATTTCCATAAAGTCAACTTCCAAATAGAACAAATTTAATAAATTCCATACATTACATCACCTCGTAGTAAGATATTGCTGCGCACAGATAAAGAAACATGATTTTATTACCCTTTCCCATCAGTCAACATATCTTTAAGGAACTTATAACATGTATAGAAATAATGTATGCCAGTTAACTACGGGAATTTAGTACGCTGGCAGGAAGACATTATTATTATATTATTTGCCGTATGGAAGGACGAGAATTTGCACCTACATGCCAGGCGACGCGACCCAGTTGCAAGGTGCAGAGGCAACACAATCTCCGTATCGGTTCTTCCTCGCGGCCCGGGAGACGCAGTGTTTGCGAAACGGCCGCGCAATTGTATTTCCTCATGCCGAATTTAGACCTAAGTTGTAATGCTCTATTTTTAAATTCCCAGCACTCCCAATATTCCCACAAACTTCCCACATTCCATTGCCACACGGACACGGGGCAAAATGCATTATGTTGGGTACCCGCAATTCTGTGATCCGGGGATTCAGGCGGTTTTCGTGCCCTTCTGCGTGCAAGAGACACGCCGTGCCAGTTATTTGTTTGATACACAGACTGGTGAAACCGACGCGACGTAAAGAATAAATAATTGTGTTCTATGAAAAGAGTGTTTTATGAAATGGGGATAGTGCCCGAGACGCACCCACTTTGACTGTGACTGTCCTCTAACGGTTTACTCACATTTACCCAATTGTTAGAAGTCCTTACCATAATCAGCGCAGGGGGAAGAGATTAATGTGGCGAGGGGGGTTAGGGGGTGCAGCTGCACCCCCCCCAATTGCATCTCGTCAATAGGAAAATAAAAAATAATCCTAACAACATTGTATTTTAACTTCACAGTTTAAATGTTAAAAAAATAACACTAAAGTAAAATTAGTTTAACATAATGTAGACTATTTGTGGTAACAATAATTAAATATATCCTTACTTCGAATTTCTAATGTCGCAAAAGTAGGTCTTAATTTTGCTGTTTGCACCCCCTAATTACTTAAACCTGTGCNCATCTCGTCAATAGGAAAATAAAAAATAATCCTAACAACATTGTATTTTAACTTCACAGTTTAAATGTTAAAAAAAGAACACTAAAATAAAATTAGTTTAACATAATGTAGACTATTTGTGATAACAATGATTAAATATGTCCGTACTTCGAATTTCTAATGTCGCAAAAGTAGGTCTTAATTTTGCTGTTTGCACCCCCTAATTACTTAAACCTGTGCACACCTATGGTCCATATGCAGGAGGTGAAACCCTTCGTTTCGCGTTAGAGACTCAGGACACTTTATCTGGCTCTTGTAGGAGTGGCGACCCGACCAAATGTGCCTATCTTCTGTGCTCTACTGGCTTCAAAAGAACTTTTGGCAGCAGGGACGCAATATTATGATTTTTCGAACTTTTAGTGTGGGGTCCTTTTATGCTACGCAGTGCAGAAGTGTACCACGGGGGCATTATCCTGTTTGACCTCCCTGGTGTAAGTCACTGAGTGCAAATTTTCCTAACCCCCGTAAGCTACCCCTCTGTCTGTGGACGCAAGTAGAATTACAGCTGCACTCTAAGAGATTATTCGCAAATTTTCCACATAAGTGAATATGTATAATTAGAAACAACCAACGGTAAAATATTTTCCCATACATCATAATAGCGTCCCTACATTTTCTAAGGAAAGACTACAATATTTTGGCCTTAGTATAGTATACATAAACTAATAATTTTTAAATTTGCAGCCTGGTATGTGGTACCGTTTTCATACATAAAAAAATTCCGTTACATTTTAGGAAGTTTACTAGAAATGGTTCTTACAGTGTAGTAGTTATTTCTAAGTTCCTTTCCTTATTACTTTCTCAAATATTGCATAATAAGTGTCATTATATTTTACTTATGTACACCATGTGCTGATGTATCTCGTTTATAATAACATTTTATTAACTAAGAGTTTATCCGTGTACACAGGTAACTGCAGCAAATTAATTTCAGGGGAAAATGTTTGAAAATATATCTTTGTAAATCCGTCCCTATTTGTATATATTGACTAAGAACAATATTGAAAACAGTAATGTAACTATGTAGTTGTAACATCGTTTAGCATGCAGATATTGCCAGAAAAAAAGTAACTGTGACCAATCAGAAATAATGTCCAAGGTCGGACACACACAGAAATATAATTAGTCAGACGAAATATAATAAAACCAGGATAAATTCCCAAATAAAATTTACATTTAACGCTACTACGCACAATCTAATAGCCCTCTATTATTCCTCAAAGATAAAATTAAAAAAAAGTCGTTTAGACAAACTGCGAAATCATTCTGTTAATATGTTTCAGAACACGGTACCGCACGTTCCTGAACAACAAACAGCAATGACGTCACTCCGGAGGGAGGCGTAAGCAATGCCCGCGGCAGCAGGACACCTGTGCTGACGTCACGTGTGGAAACGTCGTCAAGGCACGCCCGTTCTTTCAACAGAATCAGCCCTACCGCTTAACGTAACTCGCGAGTACTATGTAACACTCCTTACAAGCAGCCAGCAGTTTCCATATTCTACAACACTTACACTGCACAACTTTTACCTCAGAACTCAACGATTGCAAAAATAATAGTAATTTATATTTAAGCGAATCAATATTACTAATAAGAGGCCTCCAAACTGCAATTTATAATGTATAATGAAAGAAAAAATATTTAAACCAATTTTAAGTCTCAAAAGAATTTGAAAATAAAAATTGTTGAAGAAAATACATTACGTGCAACTGAAAAAAAAAAGTGATTTTGAAAATTTTGTTACCATCTACAAATTAAATTGTCTAAGTCAATGTTATGAAACAGTTACGTCTAACTTATATTACTTTATTTAACACGGTTATAAAAAATTATCATTAAGAATTAAATTATGACATTCCTAGCACTTTATGTTATGTTTTTTTTAGTAAAAAAATTTTTTCAAAAATTTAACGCATTTTTTTTAGATAGATTTTTCTTGTCATTATTGTCATATTTTTATTGTAAAATATTTAACATTTTTATTGCCACACTTATTTGGCTGTTTTTATGCACTATTGTATATTTGGATACATTAAATGCCATTATATTAATATGTGTCCCTTCCATTACCTTTTTACATATTGAAACGTAGTAGAAAAGAAGCTGCGTCTTTTTTTCTCATAATTAAAGAAAGTATAAATTAAAAATTTAATAAAATTCTAAGTTTCGAAACCATCCTATTGCAATTCTATCACCGTGCCGTCACATTTCACCTCAGTATGTAATATTATCACATCACTTACTTTGACAGTCTTCTACATGTATTCGTTTTCAAGTAGTTTTACTTTTATGTATAAACAAATCAAAATAATTAATTTACTCGGGGGAGCAGTTAGTTGTACAAACTCTATATTCTTTTCATTTTAAAATATTGTTTTTGGTTTTTATTTTAGTTATTAATATATTATTTTGTGTACCTCCCGAGAATTAATGTACCGAATGATTCAAGCCACGTAGTTCTATGGGACTCACAACCTCAAGAGTGGCTGAGGCGTTCGCGAAGCGGCCGCGGTGCGTCTGCCACACTCGCGTAGAATACAATATGCACACCCAGCGGAACTGAGTGAAGAGTGAGCAAAGATATTTGCACGGCTCTTAACAGCGAGGTCTTGAGAGCCGATGAGGGCGATTGAGGTGGGTATGGAGCAGAGCTGGAATGAAAGGGCGGGGGAAAAAACCGCCGATCAGTGGCATCGTCCAGCACGATTCCCACATGCAAAATTCCGGGAGTAGCCCATCCGGGGATTGAACCTGGTTCGTCTTGGTGGCAGGCGACCATGCTAACCACTCAGTCACCGTGGCCCCAGCGGAATTGATTTTCAAGGCCTGTACGGCCTCTGTAAAGACATAGCACAGTGTTTTTACGGCTCACAATTGACCAAGGACTACAAGAATACAGCAATTAGCATATCGTTAGAACTTTTCCCTCTACAATTAACTACTTTCAATAAATTCCTACCGTAGCGTAGAGGGCTTCACCCCAATCCATGCACCTGCAACCACACGAAGAACAACGCAACACCAAATTATCTTTCACAATCCACACGGACTCTCGGGCGAGATGAGGACATCTCGCTGGTTAACAATGGGAGTGATGTTATGAACTGTGATCAGGCCTTAGCTGGATGGCCTGCTTGATCACACCTCCAAACATTAATCCAGGACACAAGCCGTGATTGCTGAAATACCTTGCGAAACGCAAAAGCAAGAACCACCTCTACCGGCCAGTAAACGGGACGATATAGAAGAGTGTAGTAACGCTACGAACGGCATCTTTTGTCATCCGGGCATAGAACCAAGAGAACGCCTGGAGTTGCGTGTCCGGCTGTCGCTTAACGCTGCCTGAATCAGCTTACGGCAATATGGACAAGGTGGTGTGGTAATAGCTTTCATTAAAATTATATTATAGCCTTTTTTTAGCTTATAACCCCATCTGCGTAGAACCAGTGATGTTTGTAGTTGCAGATTGAATGTTCAATAAATCTCAAACTAATACTGCTGTACTCTACCTAACCGAGTAATAATTTTATACGTTCCAATTGATATTTTAATGTATGCTTAGTTAAATATTAATTATAACAAACTAATAAAATATTTTTATGGTACAAGTACTGGCGTAATTCGATGAGATTCACACATACACATATACAGATATAGAATTAAATACAGCCTGAAGGGAGCATACGCTATGGGATACATACAGAAGCCTGTGTGCAACAACTGTCATGTGTCTTCAGGATAAAATGCTCAGGGGTTTAAAATTGAAGTATTGAGTAAATACTATATACATGCAAAATCGATTTAGTCTTTATCCATATAATGTCATGATTGCACTTCGAGAATAATGTGTATGTGTGTGTCTATAAATATAATATAGAGAACCTATTACTAAGCTCTTGCATGTTTTTACCTAGAACTAATTTTAAACACAAAATAAATGTAAATTTTGTGTCACGCTTTTATCGTAACTTATATTTACACCACCTTTAATAAAATTATTTAAGTGAGTATTATAAACAAATATGAATTAAACATGCACGTGATTCGGTTGACAAGAAGAAGAAAACCGGCGCGTAGTTTACTCAGTGACAACTTTGTTTGGTCTGGTATCACAAAGAATGCCAGAGTGATGCACATCATCAACTGTACTGTGTATTGTTTTAAAGTGATTGTCACGGAAAATATAAATTAACAGGAACTAACTCCAAAAAACATGTATTTGTAGGCTTGTCTGTCGAGTAATAATATTTTGTGAATTTTTTTACGCTCTAGTATGTGCAAATTATAAGGTATATATGATAATGCTATACCAACAGAGAGCTAAGCAGTCAAAGTTGAACCATTTTTATTCTTTCAACTTTATCCTATCTTTAACAGATTTTATGCGATCACCGCTATTCTATAACCGTTGTTACATTTCCGTAACAATACATTTATGAATTAGGCTACATATATATGTATCAAATCAGGCTATATCTATTGATCTGAACTGTAGTACTGACTTTTATTCCTATATTATTTTGTAATGATGTATTACTTTACGTGTTTTATTGTCGGTTTTATAGTCTAATGCTTTCTTTCCTTAAGTCTGTAAAATATTATACCTTGGAATACAAGTATAATTATTTTTACCAATCACAAATATCATTGAAAAATTTTATTTANNNGGGGGGGGGGGATGCTGAATTTAAATCTGAAACACACACTTTTAATAAAAATTTTGATTTGATTTCAATTTGCTTCACACTTTTCAATAGCCAATGCAATTTATGATCAGGTGAAATAGAGATAAATAATCTTGATTTAATTTTAATAATTATGAGAAATGCAACTTTATATAAAATTAAAATTTTTATATTGGCTAAATCTCAGAGAGGCTTTATTTAGTTACTAACTGTCACACAAGAATGAAATAATAATTGAAATTCCAGGATATTTAAACCGGGGGCAGCAAATGTGACTATTATTGCCCTGCAAAGACTTATTTCACTCATGAATTCATTTTCCGGGCTGGTGAAACTGCGGGCTACAGCCACTTAAATATAGTGAATTTTTCTTAAAATCAGGTGTTTCTGACGGGAACAAAATTGACACAGATTTGTGACGCCACGGTTGCCGTATTGTACATTTACTTTAAGACCCAGTGGAGTTGTTAATTTTTTTTATACACAGGGGTTTTTACATTCCGCCAGTGATCTTGCCAGGCCCGCAACAAGTATGCCACTGTGCTGCGATGGTAATGCGGTCGCCGCTCAGACAGACGTTCGTTGACTTAACTTATTTGGGGAACCAGTCTATGATTTTATCAGGACACTCAAAATTCCGTGTCTTGAACATTAATAATTTATAACTGGGACGGTGTCGTCTAGAGCACGTTCGTCAGATACGGGAGAATGATGGGTTGTCTGGGGGCTGCGATAATTCAAAATCGCGAATACTCAGTGTGGCTGTTCAGGATATTTGAATATGATACGTCAGAACAAACAAGACATTACCGTGATAACTAATGTGCCTACTATTATGTATGTATATATATATGTGGAGATAATTCTTAGTTACGTTCTTAAAGTTCAGATAGTAGGTAGACCTTGACGTGTCGTTCACAACAATATCATTAGAGATGGAGCCAGAAACGTATATAGCACTAAAGAGATAACTACAAATATGCATGTGCCTTACCCGGGACTCGAACCCAGGAACTATCGCTCTCTAAGCTGGCCTCCATCTCACTGCATTACAGAGGTAGGATTCAGAGCATTAACTGTGGATGTAATCAATATAATATTTTGGTAGACAAGGTTTACTAACCGGAATTATTTACTAGGCTCTTATTTTGAAAATAAGTGCGTGAGTCACTTAAATCGTGTAAGTTTACATGACTTATTGTGGCGATACTATAATGGAGTATTAGGTGGTAATCGGTTGATTGGTTCCCGAAATTTGGCATAAAAAACTTAATTTTCGCATTCACTGCTACCGTACAAAGATGCTTTAAAAGAGGATTATAATATATACTATAAGCATACAAATTTTGGTTGAATTAGGTTTAATTGTTTAATAGAGATGCCAAACATATCTAAATTATTTCTACGGTCGCAATTTTTAATACAAACGTCTGACCCACTTAAGTGTTGTTAGTTTACATAGAACTAATGGTGTGTGAAATTTGATGGAAATTACTTGAGTGATTCCGGATGTATGGCACAAATGTTCAATTTTCTCACCTGGCAATATCCTACTAAAAAGCGGACAAAAAGAGTACCTATAGGAATAATTTAGGCTTCTAATTTATAACATCAGCGTGTAAAATTTGGTCTTAATTGGCCAAACAGTACGGTAGATATTGCAAATATATTTAAAATATTTATATTACTATCATTTTGAAACTAAGAGCATTATTTATTTAAATCACACATTTTTACTATGCTCATGAAAGCATTACCTACATGTAAAATTTGGCGAGGATCACTTGAGTTGTTTCCGAGACATTATGTAAAATATTTATTTATTCACGTGGTGCTGTCTTCCAAAATGGCGAACCAATATGGATATTCACATTTTTAATTCAATGCTTAAATGATGCACTTCCAGCAAACAAATGTGGTTTACATTGGTGCAATGGTTCCCAATATATGACATAGCATCCTATAACATGTATTGACTGCCAATTTCGAATATAAACACCTGACGAGTTCGAAAACTATTAAAGTCGGATTTCCTTATTATGTTATTTATGTGTACCGAGTATGGCGAAATTCGGTGTACGCGTTGAAAGGCTTTTAGAAAAGCCTCTATACTACATTAACCCAGTCAATCATTTTGGCGGTAGTTTGGTTATTTCGTTAAAAAAATATACGTAGGCCTAGAATACTTCCGAGTGTTACAAATTTCAAACGTGTCTGACTTTTATCAACCGTACATGGAGCCAGTTTTCTTATCAAATTGTAATGGTTATTTACCCTTAAGAAACGAGATAGCCAACTTTTCATTTTATCACGAGTTCTCAAAATAATAAATCGCTGCATCGGAGATAATTTTAATTGAATAGTAAACTTTGCCGGTGAGCTTAAGAACATTTAAATTTAGTTTTGACCTTGAATTACACACGAGGAAACTATCCAGACGCTGAGAAACAGGTGCAATACATTTGTATGTGCACTTGAATGGCAGCTTCATCATTCAAGTAGTTGCAAATCACAGAATATTTTGACGGGAAAGACGCATATTTCAAACATTTCCTGTTTGATATGCTAATAATTTGTGTTCACTGTTTCGGTTGACTTTCCCATTCTACTCAAGGTCAAGAGGTACATGAATTTGGTCAGGACAATTTTACCGGCTGAAAATATAAATCATATTTACCTATATGATCGAATACAGAAATAAAAAAATTGTTATACCATCAAGTTGAAAAAATAAAACCTTCTTCATAAGAAAAAATAATGCAGAAAATGTAGCAAAAGTATACTGATTAAGAGAACATCAGATATTCGAACATTTATATTGCAAAATATTAAGGAAAATTCTGACTTTCATTATTTTTTTCATTCCCTCTGTATACTATTTACGAGGCCTGTTATAATTATTAATGTTTATGATTGAATTGATTAAATAAAATTGAGTTAGTTAAAATTAGTAGATAAAGGAGTGCACGTATAGAAAATGCAGATAATCCTTTTTTACCAAACTAAAATATGTAAATAAATAAAGAAATACGCGTATTTGCTATCGATAGAATGGTAGGCAAATGCGAGACATTTAATACAAAACGCGGTACACTCNAAAAGAAATACGCGTATTTGCTATCGATAGAATGGTAGGCAAATGCGAGACATTTAATACAAAACGCGGTACACTCTATTCCACAAAAAAACAAGTTATAATGTAGTTTATAGTTTTTATTTAAATTATAATGATAAAAACATGTATCATGAAATACACTCACAGCAGTCAAAAACATATACCGATATAAACGACATAGATGTCATTGCCAATTTCACAATTTCCATTCTGCCGAAAATTCACGATAAATTTAGCACTAAATGCTTAGATTGTACTCTTATTTGTGCCGTTTTATGCACTTGCCTTCTTAAACTTTTAATTGACTTTTCCAGCAAATTATATTGGCAAAGTCCCGTCTTTTTCCTTGTCGTTTATGTGTTATTTGCCATTGTTGATTATCAACAACTTCTTTAAATTGTCAACTATTGTTCGAAAAAGTTAAAAAATCAGTGATTTTTAATATTTATGTGGCGTTGCTGTTTGTGTTCGTTCTTTGAAATGTTACTATAAATCGTGTCTCTATAATAACCTATTGAAGTGTTTTATTTTTACCACGATAGATGGGACCTAGCATCTGTTTCCAACTTAAAAGTACGCTAAGATATCTTGGATTATCTTATTCACTTAATGATGATTAATGTGAATTTTTTTTCTACATTTCATGAATTTAATATGTGTAAGGTAAAAAAAAAGGAAGAACAATTTTTTTTTAATAAGGTAACTAAGACCCTCCAAATGGTCGGAATTGTCCAGTCGATCGAACATGTTTGTTTGTGACTAAGCCTTCTTGCTATTCACATCACGCTACATTATTGTGTTAAAATACCGTTTTGTTTGAAAATCTTCATCCGACTAGATATGTCGTAGTACTCTGCTCTGTTTTGATGTATAATTGTGTTTCCTTCAAGAATTGTATGTTAGTTTTCCTAGTTATTTTTCAATTCTGCTTACTAATCCTTCTTTTTAGCGTTGTTCAGCACTCATGATTCAAGTACGCAGCCCGGAAACTTGCTGCTAGAAAGGTTTTGGTTATACCCAACCCAGCCTCATGGTAACGTTGTTTCGCAGTGGCTTTTGATCTGATAGCCGCATTTCAACTTTCAGGAAAGCATGCCTTTCCTTTAATCTTTTAAGCATTCCGAATCTCCGGAATTAAGTGATTCGGAAATCACAAACTTGCAAAAATCTCTCCACTGGATGGTTTCATAAATTGGTGACCACCGTAGTCAATCTTAACTTTTAAAATAACATACTTTGTGTTTTCAAAGACGTGTGGAAACGAAAATTTATTTTTCAGAAATAAAAATGCCAGAAATTTGTTTGGTACTTACGATACCTTTAATAAATTTATGTATTGGTATACCACCCTGTAATATGAAATATTATACTTGTTTTGTATTTCCTAGTTTTGCAAGGTGCTATTCAATTGAAGAGTAATGGATATTGTGCTACTCAAACCAGACTCATTATGGTGGTGTCTTATATTTTTATTTTTGGTAAATATATTTATTTAATACTCCAAGATTGATGTTTTAATATTTTACCTTTCACCTTTCAGTATACATATTTCGGTGTTCTTACTACTCACCTGCAAAATACAAAAATCAAAAATAAAAACACACATGTTAAATTTTACAGACGTACTGATCAACTGATCATAGTTGTTAGTTTGCAGATGCTTCCCTTACCTTGTTGTCCCTTCAAATTACACCTGGCACAGTAGCGTTTCAGTTACGTAAGGACATGTTAACGAACGAATGGATTTCTCGTAGGATTCTCAGAAAACAATCTTTGCAAACAGTTCTTGAAATGGAATATGTGAGTAACTAGCCTGTATTTTTGCTTTTCCGGATTCTCAGTTTTTGTCTGTTTCACTTTTGGAGATGCTGTCTCAACTAGCCCCCACGTAGGCCTATGGTACTTTTTAATCATGTTCATCTAATCCCCAATATTCACGTATGATTCGGTCTTTGTAAGTACTACCTTCATCCCNCTGTCTCAACTAGCCCCCACGTAGGCCTATGGTACTTTTTAATCATGTTCATCTAATCCCCAATATTCACGTATGATACGGTCTTTGTAAGTACTACCTTCATCCTCACATTGTGTCTCTAGAGTTTTTCTGCAACCCATTCTACAGTTATTTAACGGCTTGTAATATATGGCATGCACTGTTATCCCCTTGGCTGTTGTATACTCTTTACCCGTGTTACTGTTAAGTTTTCGTTATAGTCGTCTACTTCTTTATATTTTAATACCATTATTCTTTTCCTTGCTAGTTCGTTTATTTTTCTTTCTTTCTTTCATCTAGAGATCGCTTGGTGACATCAATATCTCCAGGACCGTCTAGACTGTCAACAAAGTCATGAATATATGTTTCCCCAATCTGTTCACTTCTTATAGGTTCTTTGATAGGCATTGCCTAATTACAAGACTGAAGAGTAATATTACTGCTTCATAGTAAATCAAGCAGTAATCATTCTCAGGCTTGCAAAACAAAAAAATACCTACTGCATTATTATTGGAAACAACCCCATGCGAACACTCAGGAGTGGCTGCGGACAGTTCTGGAGAAAGAAACAATCATTTCTTATATCGTTTCTTATTTGAGCTAAAACTAGTTTTTTTTGTTGTTTTAGATCGTTTTCTATGTGAAAAGTATGAAATGTTAGACGCACCACTCGAAGGTACATAATCATTATTTTCAGTGATGTAGTACTTGTATTCATCTGAGTTATCACTGATAGTAAGACTGTCAGTAGAAACGTAATAACGACAAGATGATGTCATAAAATGAGTATGTTTCCGTAACCTTGATTCAACTACACTCGTATCGTAGTTTTAATAGTTTTGAGTTATTATCCTCTCCACTTTGTACTTTGTTGGCTACCTAAATTTTAATTTATTCTATATCAGACGATAGTTCTTTATTATAATAATATCATACTTTTTTCTAAAAAGAAAAAAAGTGTAAATTAAGTATGGGGGTATCAGTCTTAGATCTTGTTAAAACTGGCACTTTTGGTATACTACAATATGCGTGCTACACCAGACAGAAAGGCTATTGCAAACAAAAATGACAATCAAAGAAATCTTATTCTATGTTTACAAGACTCCGATACCAAAATGTAAGTTTAAACCTTAAAATATACTACAATACGACTTTACTAATATTACGAGTAGATAAAATCTCATTAATACATTTGGGGCAGTTGAAAATACATAAACTAACTTATAACATTGTTAAAGTGTTCTGATAAAAATGAACATCATTTCTGTTAATATTATCGCCCAAGAGAATAGGTGTTAACTTTTGTATATAGCCAAGACAACACACTTCCTCTGTGCGAATAACGTACCATAAACCTCAACCTTGTATATTGCATGCAGCTAGATGTTTAGAATAAAATCATTATTAATGGGACTTAAAAAAAATGAGTTTTACATTTATAACTTGTTAGTATTCGCGCCAATTCCAACATCCGATGTCCTTTCGATGTCATTTTCTAAAATTTCTAATATACAAATAACATAAACTAATAATGGAAAATTCTTTTGTTTAAATAAAACATTTAAACACTTAGTTCTACTACTCCACAGCCTTCAGATTGCACAAACATTTGGTATTCACATTCACAATAAATACACTGAGGCGACAAAAGTGATGGGAATACTAATAATATCGTGTCGGACCTCCTTTTGCCCAGCCATTTGCAGCAACTCGACGTGGNGTCTAGACTGTCAACAAAGTCATGAATATATGTTTCCCCAATCTGTTCACTTCTTATAGGTTCTTTGATAGGCATTGCCTAATTACAAGACTGAAGAGTAATATTACTGCTTCATAGTAAATCAAGCAGTAATCATTCTCAGGCTTGCAAAACAAAAAAATACCTACTGCATTATTATTGGAAACAACCCCATGCGAACACTCAGGAGTGGCTGCGGACAGTTCTGGAGAAAGAAACAATCATTTCTTATATCGTTTCTTATTTGAGCTAAAACTAGTTTTTTTTGTTGTTTTAGATCGTTTTCTATGTGAAAAGTATGAAATGTTAGACGCACCACTCGAAGGTACATAATCATTATTTTCANTGTTTTAGATCGTTTTCTATGTGAAAAGTATGAAATGTTAGACGCACCACTCGAAGGTACATAATCATTATTTTCATTGATGTAGTACTTGTATTCATCTGAGTTATCACCNGCACCACTCGAAGGTACATAATCATTATTTTCAGTGATGTAGTACTTGTATTCATCTGAGTTATCACCGATAGTAAGACTGTCAGTAGAAACGTAATAACGACAAGATGATGTCATAAAATGAGTATGTTTCCGTAACCTTGATTCAACTACACTCGTATCGTAGTTTTAATAGTTTTGAGTTATTATCCTCTCCACTTTGTACTTTGTTGGCTACCTAAATTTTAATTTATTCTATATCAGACGATAGTTCTTTATTATAATAATATCATACTTTTTTATAAAAAGAAAAAAAGTGTAAATTAAGTATGTGGGTATCAGTCTTAGATCTTGTTAAAACTGGCACTTTTGGTATACTACAATATGCGTGCTACACCAGACAGAAAGGCTATTGCAAACAAAAATGGCAATCAAAGAAATCTTATTCTATGTTTACAAGACTCCGATACCAAAATGTAAGTTTAAACCTTAAAATATACTACAATACGACTTTACTAATATTACGAGTAGATAAAATCTCATTAATACATTTGGGGCAGTTGAAAATACATAAACTAACTTATAACATTGTTAAAGTGTTCTGATAAAAATGAACATCATTTCTGTTAATATTATCGCCCAAGAGAATAGGTGTTAACTTTTGTATATAGCCAAGACAACACACTTCCTCTGTGCGAATAACGTACCATAAACCTCAACCTTGTATATTGCATGCAGCTAGATGTTTAGAATAAAATCATTATTAATGGGACTTAAAAAAAATGAGTTTTACATTTATAACTTGTTAGTATTCGCGCCAATTCCAACATCCAATGTCCTTTCGATGTCATTTTCTTAAATTTCTAATATACAAATAACATAAACTAATAATGGAAAATTCTTTTGTTTAAATAAAACATTTAAACACTTAGTTCTACTACTCCACAGCCTTCAGATTGCACAAACATTTGGTATTCACATTCACAATAAATACACTGAGGCAACAAAAGTGATGGGAATACTAATAATATCGTGTCGGACCTCCTTTTGCCCAGCGATTTGCAGCAACTCGACGTGGCATGAACTCAAAAAGTCGTTGGAAGTCCCCGGTAGAAATATTGAGCCATGCTGCCTCTATAGACGTCCATAATTGCGAAAGTGTTGCCGGTGCAGGAGTTTGTGCATGAACTGACTTCTCGATTATGTCCCATAAATGTTCGATGCGATGCATTTCGGGCGATCTTTGTGGCCAAATCATTCGCTGGAATTGTCCAGAATATTCTTCAAACCAATCATGAACAGTTGTGGCCTGGTGACATGGCGCATTGTCATCTATAAAAATTTCATCGTTGTTTGGGAACATGAAGTCCATGATTGGCTGCAAGCGGTCTCCAAGTAGCTGAGCATAACCCTTTCCAGTCAATGATCGGTTCAGTTGGACCAGAGGACAGTGTCCATTCCATGTAATAACAGCCCACACCATTATGGGGCCACCACCAGGTTGCACAGTTCCTTGTTGACAACTTGGGTCCATGGATTCGTGGCGTCTGCGCCACACTCGAACCCTACCATCAGCTCTTACCAACTGAAATCGGGACTCATCTGACCAACTCACGGTTTTCCAGTCGTCTAGGGTCCAACCGATATGGTAACGAGCCCAGGAGAGGCGCTGCAGGTGATGTTGTGCTGTTAGTATAGGCACTCGAGTCGGTCTTCTGCTGGTATAGCCCAGTACAGCCAAAGTTCGCCGCACTGTCCTAACGGACACGTCCGTCGTACGTCCCACATTGATTCCTGCGGTTATTTCACGCAGTGTTGCTTGTCTGTTAACACTGACCATTCTGCGCACATGTCGTTGGTCTCGGTCATTAAATGCAGGCAGTCGGCCACTGCGTTGTCCATGGTGGGAGGTTATGCCTGAAATTAGGTATTCTCGGCACACCCCTGACACTGTGGATCTCGGAATATTGAATTCCCTAACCATTTCACCATTTCCGAAATGGAATGTCCAATGCGTCAAGCTCCAACTACTATTCCGCGTTCAAAGTCCATTAATTCCCGTCGTGCGGGCATAATCACGTCAGAAACCTTTTCACATGAATCACTTGGCTACAAATGAAAGCTCAACCAATGCACTGCCCATTTACACATTTTGTACGCGATACTACTGCCATCTGTATATCTGCATATTGGTATCCCATGACTTTTGTCACCTCAGTGTAGTTCTTTAGCAGCAGCAAACAGACGTACTTTACGAGACTTTTATATATTTAACTGTCATATGAAAATTGTTGCTGTGCTTGTGTCTCCGAATTGCTCGCTGACTTATCTGCTTATGGCCACATTATCATATTTCAGATAAGGTCATAAAAAGATAAATTGACTTGTCTACTCCTTCCCAGCCGAAAACAAATATCTTTCTACTTATCTTATTTCATCCAAGCCTCGTGTTCACTGTCTGAACACAGATGATTTAATTGATTTATACGAAAATATAGGTCTTAATGTTTCTAACAGATTGTACACTTATATCATATTCATAATTTGCTGACTTACTCGCATTTTACCAATCACCTTAGAACTGGGACAGAAACTTGCCTTGGATCCAAATGGCATTCGACTATGCTCGACATGAATCCCATAGGGAAACCCCTTTCCAATTAATGTTGACCAATTTGCCTTACAACTCTCTGTCCAACCTGTGACAATTAAATGATTTGCTTCCTGATGATGTTGAAAACATCACATAAGTTTGGGCATGTGCCCCGAGGAATATAAAGGCAGCCCATGAGCAGACTAGATTAAGATAAACCGCAAAACGTAAACAGACTTCTTTCAAGATTGGAGACCTAGTCTTGTTAAAAATTCACCTCACTAGTAAAGCAGTGAAGAGAAGTTTGGAGAAACTATAATTTTTTTGGGCTGGGTCACACAGGATCCATGAGATTTAACCCCTGTAACAGCCTATCTGGCTGATTCTGAAATTGGAGCTTTTGCAACGAGCGCGCACATCTTCCACATTAAGAAACTTTTTCCTAAGCCTTCAACAAAGTCGTGTTTCACAGTGTGAGAGTACTGCAAGCCCTAACTGTGGTGTTTGATCATTAAATATTTTGGGAACGTTCCCCATTTGTGCCAATAATTTTCATTGTGCCTTTTTGTTCATAATCGTTTATTTGCTAAGACCTGGCTCAGTGTCATCAATGGGCTGATAACCGTCTCGCCAAAGTCTGCGAAGTGTCATCTTGTTTTCTTGCTTGTTGAATAAGACCATATTCAAAAAAATTCATGGTTGTATTTTAGGTAACTTGTGATTTTGTTTAAATTATGAATGATATTGTTTATGCATACAACAATTGTTATGGTGTGTGAATACTTATTTTCTTCTTTGGGAAATGAATTTTTTTTTACTTATTTCTGGTTTTTGTAATATTTGACATTCATTTTATTTTGGGAAGTGTGATGTAGTTCTCTTTGTGCTTTCTTTTTGGAATTTTGTTTGGTGTTTGTTCTTCTGGATGTGTGTCTCGCCCACTCCTGGAAGTGTTCTGACCTATTGGAGTTCATCCTGGTTCCTGTTTTTCTTGATATACACCTTCACCGCCCTGTTCTGTTTAGCTGTAATGGCAACAAATTTCCTTTCTGGTGCTCTTTTTTAAAAGGAAGATGATTTTTCTTGTCGGACAACTACAATTCCATTTTGCTAAACTTCAATATGTTTCAACTACACGAAGAATTGAGTGAACTTGATGAGTTAATAAATTGTGTTATTAAATTGCATAATAGTAAAATTAAAATTCCCTGTGAAAATAGTATGTTTTAACAAAATTTTCTTTTTTTGGTGTCACAAATTAAAGAATCTGCTTTAGCTTTCAGATCCGAGGTTGCTACACTAGCCTCTTTGCTATCGTCCAGCTCTAGACTAAAGAGAGGAATCTTAAATATTGGCGGGAAAATCCATGAAACCTTATTTGATATCCTAGATAGTGACGACCTAAAAATTTTGGGGGATAGACTAAAATATATTTCGAATGCACAAGATGTTTCTACTAATCTAGCATTTCGTACTAATTTTTCTCAGAGATCTTGAAGACTGTGATTTGAATAATACGAAAAATATAAAAAATTGCCATCTTATTATTTGGAACATTAAAATACATTTTATTATCTGGTATATAATACTGTGTAAGAAGTGATTAAGAGCATGGACCTTGCAAGTTTTAAAATTGCTGTAATACTTGAATTATTTGATTTGTAACATGGAATTGAAACCAGTGTTCTTAGCAAATTGAGTTCCACCTTAACAAGTGCTGCCTCATTTTTTAATGTCCTAAGAAAAAACCCGCGTTTAAATTACTTTACCGGTTATCATGATTGGTGCAAATCTTTATATGTCTTATGGCCTTAGTTTAGCGAAAGTTGTTATATATAATAGTGTTACAATTTCTCAAAGTTAGTGGGCTTAACCAGAATATTTAATGGATGGANATATAATACTGTGCAAGAAGTGATTAAGAGCATGGACCTTGCAAGTTTTAAAATTGCTGTAATACTTGAATTATTTAATTTGTAACATGGAATTGAAATCAGTGTTCTTAGCAAATTGAGTTCCACCTTAACAAGTGCTGCCTCATTTTTTAATGTCCTAAGAAAAAACCCGCGTTTAAATTACTTTACCGGTTATCATGATTGGTGCAAATCTTTATATGTCTTATGGCCTTAGTTTTGCGAAAGTTGTTATATATAATAGTGTTACAATTTCTCAAAGTTAGTGGGCTTAACCAGAATATTTAATGGATGGAGGTCTTAATTAAATAAAGGAGTTAAATATGATTTCCTAATTTATTTAATTACAATAAATGCAAAGAAAATATTCTCGAATCAATAGCTCACAATAAATTGCTATTGCATGTTATTTAAAGTTATTTAATTCCATAAATACAATTAAAAATGACCTCAAAGAAATTAATGTAATAAAATAACTAAAATCATTCCCAATAATTAATATATCAAAATCTATTGAATTATTTTTTTAAAATGATATGTCTCTATGAAAAAGTTGCAATATTTACAACAAAGTCCGTATCACAAGTTCATACAGTCCCACCTCAGTTCAGTCCAGAATCCACCAGTCCGAAATGTTCTAGCTATCTACGAGCATTTCCATACAGAGTTGGCACTCTCCTCGTCGGGTATCACGCCCTCTTGTCCACTTACACCACAAACACCTCGTCCGCAGTCGTCTCGCAAACTTCGCCATCGTCTGTCCTCTCCGCTGATGTACCTCACTGCACCAAAGTTAACCCGATTACTGCAATTCAGCCAAATGGCTACCGCTAAGACGGCCTACTCTCCAGCTGTAGTGGTATTCATAGTGTCGTTGGACATAGCCTAGAAATTTCTCAAAATGCAGTGTTGCGCCGAGGGCACTAGTTACCATAATATTTTTGCTCTTCCTCTTAAGTCGTCTTCTCCTCTGGCAGGGAGGAGAAGGGGCTGTACACCAGCCAGGTCAGCTGTCAATCATTCCCCATCCGTTGGGCGACGCAGCAGTGAACCGGTCTGCATGGGGGAGAGGACGTTCGAGGAGGGTCAGCATCCCCACAGCGCCAGACTGCGCACAACATGAGCCGACGCACAACGAGGGACTCCAAGTGTAACAATATATTTCTCAATATTGTCGTTAATATACCCTGCGCTACTCACCACCTGTGGGATACAGGGTGGTTCGTAGTGAACGAGTTACCTTTAGCAGGCACAGACTATGGGTGCCTTGACTGCTGAGGGTAAACAAAAATGTAGTCACTCGGTGTTTCAGTTCTCTATATATTTGGTTTAAAAGAACACACATATACATAACTCCAAGTTGGTGCCCCGCGAGTTGGGAGCCTTAAGGGCGTCTTAACGTACTCGCGCTACTGCTTCCGATGCCACATCGGGAAATGTCCTTTGAGCGACGACGCTCGTTCTTAGCTGTATTGTAGTTTTGGGTGTTCCGGCGGTAGGTTGAGGTCTGGTAACCTGGGTGGCCCTTCATGGGTCCTCGGCTCAGTCTAGCTGGCTTCCTCTTTTGGGCTGACCCTTCGGCCTCGATGACAGCTCTCCAGGACTGGCTGTACCGGGTTCTCTCCTCGACCACTCCACGATACGAATGCCTGACTCTTCTCTCGGCGTGGTGCCCCCCGTTGAGGCCACCACTCGACTCCTGCTATCGGCATCGCATTACCACTCACTTCGCGTCCCGGCGTGGTGCTCCTGGCGAGCCCTCCCCCCGGGCTTTCGGTGCAGTCTACTTCCTCTCGGCTTGGCACTCCTCATTGAGGCAACCACTCGACTCCCGCTTTCGTTGTCGCGCGACAAACTCACTTCGCGTCCCAGTGTGGTGCACCTGGTGAGCCTCACCCGACTGCCACATTCTGGGGCTGTGTTACAACTGGTCTACATCACTGACTCTGCCGGGGTCCGCTCCCCGGCCTCGACTGACTGACTCCCACGTTCCAACATGATGCTCTTGGGTAGCCCCCTCCCGACTGCCACCTCTCAGTGTGAACTTCCAACACTAACACTGCATCCAGGTGTAGTGATACGACTGACTCTACATTACTGACTAATGCTGCTGGGGTCCGCTCCCCGGACTCGACTGACAGATTTATAGGCCTCACTCCATTGACTCTGGCTCACTTCGAGTCTAAGCGTGGTGCAACTGTCTACCTCCGCCTGCCAGCGAGGCCACTGAACAACTCCCTTCTTCCTCCACATGCCA
>NQII01009629.1:0-21836 GCA_002778355.1 Clitarchus hookeri | reverse complement strand
GGGCCCTACAGTGGGGATACTGGTTTAAGATAGTGGGGGGTGTGACAGCGGCGCTTCTAATACTAACAATGTGGCACCCATCAACCCAGTTAATAATGATAGTCTTTTTGGGGTTAAAGAATTTTACCTGCTCCTTTCCTCTTCTGCAAATTGAACACATATATTCTGCTTCACCATAATGAAATCCTGGTTGTTAGTCCTGGTAGAAAATTGTTTGCAGCTGTGAATTCTATCACTCCAGTTAGTTGTAATACTCATGGCAGCACTGTCTGCCGTCTAACTTCCATTAATTTGATGCTCATTTCATAAGCTGTGAATTCAACCGATTTTTGGGCAGTCCATCTTTGGATTTTTGCAATAAACTTTTTGAGTGTCTCGAACTCCAATTATTTCAGAAAACCAGTTCACTTTGATACCACATTTCCTATTGAAGCTAATCTCCTTCGCATATATGTGTCCCTTTACTATACCTTTGAATGGGAGTGGATCCGTTATCAATGCTAGCCAATATGATAATTGTTTTCTGCCATTTCTTCAAAACTTTTGATTCAATGAATTCGGCCTTCCATATGTATATATTCTTTTCAATGGTCCGTGTTCATAAATTTACTGGTAATCTTTCATCAATGCACTTTTCTAATTTTCCCGATGTTTCGCTCAATGGCCCTTCGTAAAGGAATAGGGTCTTTTGATATCTAAAATTCACAGCTCTGATTGTCATTATGTGCTTAGATACCTACAACCCGAAAACTAGAAGTATTATGATAATAATTGCGTCTATTTCATTTCACTTACAGTTTATCGTACACTTAGTGCTCTTTGCCTTCGTCTGTGCCTTTTGCTTTTGCCATCCTCTCCTGATACACCTACCTCGTCCTCTGCCATTACAGAGCAAACTGTAATTGTGATCTTCCCTCCCCGTCAAGCCGAAACTACTGGTTACTTACTGCATTTTCTGATGTTTGAGTGATAGTTTCAGTTAATGCAGAGTAGTCGGAAAATTAATTGATTCTAGACATTTTGTGAGGGTTTTTGGGAAACCACCCTTGGGTATGGTTTGATTTGAGGGTGGGATTATTGTGTAATTTTATTTTTCAATTCCTACCTTCTTTTTGATTTTATAGAAGATTGTTATGGAAAAGTCTCGTCGTTTTTCTTGTCATTTACGCGTTTATTTTCCATTGTTAATTATCGATAACCTAATTAAATCGTCAACTATTGTTAGATAAATGTTTAAATTTGTGGTTTTTAATATTTTATGTAGTTTTGCTGTGTGGGTACTTTCTTTGCGATGGCACTTTAAATTGTCTCTCTGTAATAATTTATTTAAGTTTTTTTTTTGTAAGAAAGATGGCACTTTGGCTTCTGTTTCTTACTTTTAAATACGTTAAAATCTTTTAGATTATCTTATTCACTTACAGTTGTTTAATGAGAAAGTTATTTATTTATACTTTTCATGGATGTAATTTGTATAATGTAAATAGGAGAAAAAAATTAATTTTGAAAAGTGTAACAAACATTACATTTAGGAACACAGCCTGATCTTCCGATTATACCNTAGGAGAAAAAAATTAATTTTGAAAAGTGTAACAAACATTACATTTAGGAACACAGCCTGATCTTCCGATTATACCGAACACGTCATATAGTCAGAATCGTCCAGTCGCTCGAGCATATTTGGTGATGACTAAGCCTTCTTCCTATTTACAACATGTTACCTAAATGTGATAACATACATTTAAATTTGAAAATTTTCATCCGACTATATATGTCGCAATACTATGCATCATTGCAATTGGTGAGTGTTTTTATATGTTATTATTTTCCTCCGTGAATCACATTTTAGTTTTCCCAGTTTCTTTGATATTGGTGGGTAATCTTCCTTTTTTGTGTGGTTCAGCACTCATGGCCGAACTACCCAGCACGGCATCCTCCTGCTAGAAATGTTTTGGTGATATACAGCCCAGCGTCACGGCAACGGCGTTCCGTTATGTCTGTTGAAGTGCTAGATACACATCAACTTTCAGGAAAGCATGGCATTCGTTTAATCTTTTCAGAATGTCGAAGCTCCTAAATTAAGTGATTCGGAAACCCCAAACTTGAAAATAAAGTGATTCGGCTGGAAGATTTTATAAATGCGTGGACATCAAAGATAAACTTAACTTGTATAAAAAATGTTTTGGGGTTTCAGAGATTTGTGAAAAAAAGAGTTATTTTCCAGAAATTAAAATTTTAGAAGTATATTGATACTTAAGATATATCTTATCATTTTATTTACTTGTGCACCATTTGTTCATATGTATTAATATGTTAATTGTTTGGGATTTCCAAGTTTCGCAAAGTACTATTTAATTGGAAGGTACTGCATGTTGCACTACTCAAAGTATAATAATTATGGTAGTGTGTAATATTGTTCTGTGTGGTAAATATATTTATTTACTACCATGAAACTGATG
Organism: Clitarchus hookeri; assembly: GCA_002778355.1. Taxonomy (NCBI): domain Eukaryota; kingdom Metazoa; phylum Arthropoda; class Insecta; order Phasmatodea; family Phasmatidae; genus Clitarchus; species Clitarchus hookeri. The sequence continues at coordinate 19,380 of NQII01009629.1, read as the reverse complement.
TTATATTAATTTTACCTTTCACTTTTCAGTGAACATATTGTGGTATTCTTACTAGTTAAATAATTTTCTCTTATATTTCAAAAGAAATATTTTAACAGCTGTAACTTCGGAAATGTTTCAACTTAGAGTTACTTACTTGATGTACGTTTTCTACCTGTTTACCTGTTTATAAACTGCTGTCGGCGGTGATATCCACGTTTAAATAAACAGTTTACAAAAATTGTAGCTTAAGTAATTTAATCTTTTTTTGGACATTTTAAAATTATTACTTTTTATTACTTGTAAAGGAGGGAGAAACGCAATTGTGGAGGGTAAGTAGTAAAAAATTGAGAAGTTTGGCGCAAAGGGATGAGAAATCCGAGTGTCGGAGCTGTACATGCTCCATCATTACGGTCCCCCAGCGGCCATCTTGTCCGCAATGTTGGATGTAGGTGACCTTGAACTTGACCTTTCATTTAGACAACAATGACCTTCGACCTTGAAACCCCAAAAATGTAAAAACATCGTTAAAAAATATTATTAAAAATTATAAAAAAATATTATTATTATAAAATTATAATTAAAAATGTATTTAAAAAAAACGTACATTTTTAGAAGGTTCGTCCACCACCAACCTTGCCAATTTTTTATTGGTTAAGTAATAGGTCAATAACTCACGTTCGCTGATTAATTAGTAGGCCTCCAGCCCCTCACCATCCTTCACAATTACTAATTACATCGTATGCAGTCATCTTGGTGGTTTTTTCGATTGTAATTTCCTTTCATTTTCAACTCCTTGATGGCGCTATTTTCACGATTTTGTCTCCAGGCGAGCTGATGATTAAGCCACCAGGCGGCAGGCATATTTGTTTCTGTTTTTAACGTATTGGTGGTACTGTCGGCACCCTCCATATTGGATTCTATTTTCAACAAAAAGGGGACGTTAATNGATTGTAATTTCCTTTCATTTTCAACTCCTTGATGGCGCTATTTTCACGATTTTGTCTCCAGGCGAGCTGATGATTTAGCCACCAGGCGGCAGCCATATTTGTTTATGTTTTTAACGTATTGGTGGTACTGTCGGCACCCTCCATATTGGATTCTATTTTCAACAAAAAGGGGACGTTAATNATGTTTTTAACGTATTGGTGGTACTGTCGGCACCCTCCATATTGGATTCTATTTTCAACAAAAAGGGGACGTTAATTTCTCGATTTCGCCTCCAGGCGAGCTGTTGACACTCATAATTTTTTATAGGCATATGAAAATCTATAATTTTCATCGTATTTAAATTATTATTTTTCCAATCAGCGGTATGTCTACCTGCGTAATATATTAAATCTATATTTTTTATTAAATATTTAAAGTAGTTTAATTTTAAAAATTATTTTTTAATACAATGGTACCTTATACACCACTTTCTTTTACTAAATGAATTTTATATCTGTGGCTTTTCAGTTATATATATATATTATATATATATATATATTATGTTAAATAGGTAAACATGAAATAAAACGCAATTTTTCTCATGTTTTCAAAAAATTTCAATATTCTTCTATATATATATATATGCATCTCAATATATGCAATTTTGTTGTAGGTCACAAGATATTAATGCATCTCTCTATTCACACTCGCGTTTTTCCCTGTGCGAAAATATCGTAACATTTATTACACCAACACACTCTGCAGGGCGGGTTATGTAGGTAACTACACTTTTGAGGGTTATGTACCGAATTTACAAGAGACGTGCTTGCAGTAAACCTTGTTCCAAGGTGCTGATCAGAAATGCACTTCGTCTTTACAGGTCTTTGCACGTCTAAGTAACCTGTCTCTACGACTGAAAAGCTAACCACACCTGTCACACAAATATGACATGCAACAGGGATTTTTGGCACAATTAAAGCGCTCATGTCGCCATACATTGTGGCCGANCTGTCACACAAATATGACATGCAACAGGGATTTTTGGCACAATTAAAGCGCTCATGTCGCCATACATTGTGGCCGAAAGCCAATGTCACAAATGTGACACTGATGACGACGTAGTGGTTCAGGCAAAGACTCGGACGGACCGGTTGGATATGTAGGTGCTGGGACTAAAGAAGCAGGTAACGCTGGCAATAGTGTTCTTGGTACCTCAGCTGAAAAGTTCGATGGCTCNTAGGTGCTGGGACTAAAGAAGCAGGTAACGCTGGCAATAGTGTTCTTGGTACCTCAGCTGAAAAGTTCGATGGCTCCTTTGAAGATATCGTAGGCATCACAGCTGAGGAAGTAGATGGTGCTGTACCATCTGTAGTTGATCGTGGTGCACTTGTGGCAGTAGATGCTAGTCGTGATGTAGGTGTCAAAACTGAAGAAGTAGATGGCACCATACAATTATGAAACTGGAGGAAGAAGATACCGCTAGTTTACAAGTCGAGATGCTGTTATAACAGAAGACATCTCACTCGAAGAAGAAATCTATGGTGAGAAATCACTGGCGGGCATTATCCACTCCACTTTAACGTAACTAGCCATGGATTACCTGGCATTAGAAGCTACCCTAGACGATTCTTATTTCAAGTTAGCCGTTGTCAAACTAAGTCTCTCAGCTGACCCCCCCCCCCNCCCCCAAATTGCTTATAATATACGCGTATGCAAGCCTTATCACATCATATTGACATTGGACCAATCGTATTGCACCATTATGGCATTGTTCGGACATCAACCAGTCAATCACCGAGTTGCCTCGTGATTGCAGCTGGCCAATCGCATGCACGCATTGAGACATCATCACATGCGGGCAGGTAGGCAGGCTTAATGTGCTTAGCGTTATTATATATACGAACCACAGAAACAGGCCAGTCCATCCGACCATGCAGGACCTATAGAAGACGCCCCCGTCAAATAAATTTACTCGGAAGGACGAGACGACGAGAAAACCAAAGTTTTCACTTTTTGCCAGCGTGTCCATGGAAGCACCTTGACCGCACCACTCAACATTCGTACCGTCAGCCATGGTTCCAGACGCATGAACTTAGGAGGGGTGGAGGAAATATTTCGTACGGTGGAAATTCCGGTCATGTTGAACTCTGTCATAATTCCCTAATGCCCTGTGTATGTGCTTGGAAGTCGATTTTGTACAGTGTGCGCAGGACAGAAATTATTGACGCCCGAAATCAGTGATCTGATTTAGTTACCAAACAAGTCAGCATCACCAATAATTGACCACCGTTCAACTTCGTCGAGATGTATAGAAAAAAACTTCACGAGCGCGAAAAAATTAGAACATATTGCAGCCATTGCATTACGGAGGCCATGAGATTTTACAGTTATGTTAATCCCTTTCGAATGTTAGAAAATTAATTATATTTATAATTTTTGGAAATAAATGCTGGTTTCAACGTCAATTTTTTTTTGTATAAGAAATAAAAAGCGATTTTTTTTTAATTTCGGTGAAACCAAAGATAGTTTCTGATGCTCTAAAACTAAGAAAGAAGAAATAAAAATGGTGCATTGTCCAGTTGCTCATACGTCAAACACAAAAATACACACCAACACACAGAACCAGAAAGATACCAATTTATAGGCGAGACTGATAGATGCATTAAAAAACTATTAAGACAAAACGTTCTTAAAGAAGTGGATAGAGTCTCATTACGTAAGTAAACTAGAGACACGCGCAGTTGGAATCTGAGCTCACGCACACACCCAGCCGCTCTGCACCCGGTGTTCAATTGGACTTTGTCCTAGAGCACTGACCACTGTAGTGCTGAGGACGGCCGCGAAGGGTTTGTCGCTCCAGCAGCATGTTTTATTTCTCACACACGCAAACTTTAATTCATAGGATAATAAGCACAGATAATATCTTCACGCACAAGTCAACACAATGGGAGACTCATGTTCAGGAAGACCCGGGTTCGATTCTTTACTCGTTTGGCCTAATTTATTTTTTAAGACCACTATAGATGAATTCACGATTTTTTCTTGGCCGAGTCGAAGCACAAGTGGTGGATAGAGAAACCAAATATTTTTGTAAGCTTTTCAGCCGCAGAGACAGTTTACTTAGACTTGCAACGGCCTGTAAAGGCGAAGAGCATTTCTCATCAGTACCTCGGTACCAGGTTTGCTGCAAGCAGGTTTCTTGTGACTTCGGTACATAACCTCAAAAGTGCAGTTACCTACAAAACCCGCCCTGCACAGCGTGTCGATGTTATAAATGTTACGATATTTGCGCACAAGAACAACACGAGTGTGAATAGGGAGACACATAAAAAAAAGTCTTGTGACCTACAACAAAGTTGCATATATCGAGATGCATATATACAAAGAAAAACATTATAATTTTTTTAATGGTATAAGCCAACGCAATAAATTAATTGAATAAAAAATGTCTGTGAATTAAATTGCGTTTTATTTCATGTTTACCTAATTTGCCAGAATATTATTAAAAATTTAAAGGCACAGAACAATTTTTTTATTAAAAAGTATTGTATAAAGTACCATTGTATTATATGAAGGATTAAAAAATTAAATAAAAAATAATTTTAAAAATTGAACAACATTACATTTTTAATAAAAAACATAGATTTTTAATAAATTATGCAGGTAGGTATACCACTGATTGGAAAAATAATAAATTAAATAGGAAAAAACTTACAGGTCTTCATTAGCCTATAAAAAATATAAGTGTCGACAGATTACCTTACGCCAAACTTCTCTCTTTCTACTAATAGGGTTGGAAGGGGAGTTCAAACTTTTCCAAATTAAATTTTCCTTTTTTTTTGAAGACGACTTCTTATGTAGCGGAATTTGGTTCACGTGCTTCCTTTTGAGCGCCTTCTGAAAACGGAGATGGGATCTCTTGAGTTGTTTGTTGCTTTTTCGTCATATGGTTCGCGTACAAATATACATGTATAGAAATTTTCAAACAGAATATATATATATATATATATATGTTGTATGACAATTTCCGTTGCCCATTAGACGTAAGCATTGCCTGCTACAAGATAGGGCTAAAGTACACTTTTCTTTATCTACTAGCGCTATATATGGTTTCCTCGTTACATTTCGTAAGAGTACCTAATATATAAAACTTCGATTTATTTTTTAAATTCATTTTACTAAAATCCTACTATTAGCAAAAATAAACTTTAAAGCACATTAATGTGCCCTGGGTCGCCAAAGCGTTAACTTCTAACGAAGATGTTCCGGGTGTGAAAACCAAGCAAGTCATGGATGAATACGTCGCTTTCCGTCATGAGTTTCTGGGTATGTTAGTATTTAAAGCCACCCACCGATATATATCCCGAAGTAAAAAAGGGGCGACCATAAAAAACTATTTAAAATTTAAATTATGCTTTCGAAGATATGACTACTGGTTCCCAGAAGTTCATATGGACGGGCTGTCCTTTGTTCGGGGCCTTACTTCTGCACGGTTTGTTGCGCACGCTATCTGGAGGCGAAAATGGAAGTTGAAAAATAAAAAAGCTTTGGGGCAGAAGGGTGTAGGCGGTGTTAGGGATCGGCGCTAAGCAGAATTTAAGGCGAACACGTCGGCGAAGCAGCGCGCTCCTCGGACAAGCGGAGCAGTCACGGTAATCCGGCGATTCGACAACTCAGCTGCAAGGACGACAGGCAATCGCGGGGCCTCGCCGTTACGACGACGGCGCCGTAGCAAGACGTCAAGCGCGGGCCACCAGATAAGCCTTCTCAAGTCCTTTCTTCCCCGCTTAAGATACGATGGGCTGTTTGCTCAGAGGCCCGGATGAGCTGCAAGGAGGAGGGGTGGGGTGGTGGCGGTACCATCCAGACTGGACGTGCATGCATAATACATAACGGCGAGAATCCTCCAGCCAGACGTCTCCCGCGAGAGACTGCAATTCCTGCACCATAAAACGAATAATACAGTCGCGGTGCTTCACCCGTCTGCCACGTCTTCTATTTTCGTCGTGGCCCTCGTTTCACCTCGCTCTTTTACAACGCATTCACTCCCCCAGCATTCGCATGACTTCCTTTATACAGTTTTTAAAAGTATAGTCGATCTACGGATAGACATGCACATCTTGGAAAAGGTTGTGCGTTTTTCACCAGGAAGGGAAAATCAGGCACCAAAAATTAAGGATCTCTCACCATAGATACATTTTCCGATAATCTCACTTCTGTACAGTGCCAACATGATTTTTCTTTTAAATTCATATTAAATGTTACTGAGTACAGAACACCATAAAAGGAAGTGTGGAGAAATACATTACACTCGTTAGTGTGGCAAATATCGCAACACAAATTTCGTAACGCGTTACAAACTTATATTTCAATCAGGAAAAATTATATGAATCAGATGTTCTGAGTAAACATAAATAAAAACAGAAAGAGTTCTGCTTTAAAAACTATGGTTCTAAGTGCTTAATGTTTTAATTCTATTCTTGAGTAATTTTATTCCATGGCCTTGCCTTTTGCTTAAACCTACGGAATTTTAATATTTGTGCTAGGCTTATTAAAAACTAATTATTATAATAATAGCTTTGCTGCTCTTGCTTTGAATTTAACTATCATTGAAATATGTGTGTTGCAGACCCACAATTTGTTTTCTACTTAGCTTTACCCGCAAGAATTTGAACTTGCCGTTCATAGAATTTTTGTGATATGTTGAAATCAAACAAAATTTGGTCCCACTACCACGATGTCATGAAAATTATGCATGATTACAAACAAAAGGAATGCAATTCAAATATATTACTTAAATAAATGTAACAATATGAGATAATCCAAAGATATTTGCATAAAAATCAGTCCAATCGAAAGAAAACATACTTTTATTTTATACTTAGGAGTTGGTTGACATATCATAATGGTATATATATTCCCATGTGTTTATATATGTGTGAACCGGACAAGTAAATTTAATATAAATCTATTCAGTTTTTTTTGCGTCGGGCCATACAGAGACAAAACGAATAAATTCTTATTATGAATACTGTAGTTTAGTCTATACTGTGTTCACATACAAATTAAAATTAAATGTAAGCAATTAGATTCAATTATTTAGGCCTAGAATAATCTTATACGTCAGAATCATAAATTTTATTTTTTAGGGCCTACTTTATTTTTTTACTTCACGTAATTCTGTTTTAGGAGGCGAAAATATGCCTAACGCCTGAAATTGATTTGTTTAAAGGAAATAAACACTAAGCAAAAAAAAAAAACTATATTCCAATAATTTTTTAATAAAATCATTANATACAAATTAAAATTAAATGTAAGCAATTAGATTCAATTATTTAGGCCTAGAATAATCTTATACGTCAGAATCATACATTTAATTTTTTAGGGCCTACTTTATTTTTTTACTTCACGTAATTCTGTTTTAGGAGGCGAAAATATGTCTAACGCCTGAAATTGATTTGTTCAAAGGAAATAAACACTAAGCAAAAAAAAAAAAGCAATATTCCAATAATTTTTTAATAAAATCATTACCTTAAACTATTATTTTCCATACCGTACATAATTTTTAATACTTATTATTTTCCATAGGCTAAGTTTTACATTAATAACATAAATAAACACCTTTTTGAGACCGCCTTTTAAAGAAAGGTTGGAATAAGTTTAAAATGAAAATCGGCTTGAAGTCCAGACCTGGCAAATGTCCAAGCAAATTAGTAGGCATATTCCAGATAGAGTACACAGTTTGTCATCGGATTATATAAGGCATTACAAAAAAAAANCAAGCAAATTAGTAGGCATATTCCAGATAGAGTACACAGTTTGTCATCGGATTATATAAGGCATTACAAAAAAAAATTATGAGTTGTATTGTACGAGGATTATGTTTGCAATGTAAGTGTTTAATCACACTAAGAAGTAAAATGTTTTAATATTCACTGAAAACGCATGTTTGTCTTCGTTCAGTGAANGTAAGTGTTTAATCACACTAAGAAGTAAAATGTTTTAATATTCACTGAAAACGCATGTTTGTCTTCGTTCAGTGAAAATATCTGCTATGACTTCTGCACGGCAAAGCATTGTTAGTGGGACATCATACGCAGTTGGCTGCGTGATGTATGGAAGTGTTGGCGTCACAGAATATTAGGGTACAATATCCCACACACAATTTCAGCATAAATTGTCTTTTAACGACATTATGTTCATTTTCTGGAATTATTTCCTATGCTGGTTTAAATAGCTACGTAANAGCATAAATTGTCTTTTAACGACATTATGTTCATTTTCTGGAATTATTTCCTATGCTGGTTTAAATAGCTACGTAATCCACCTGTCATTTGTCACGGACATAAAAAATAACACATCGTTTATCAAATTAAGGACAATGTCTGAAGTCCTGAAGGTCAGGTCTCTTTCCATGTTGATAAGAGTGCGACATTACAGGTATCAAATGTCGAAACGTCTAGGTCACTGGCGACTGCCAGTGAATTTTCTCACCGTGTTCCAAAATATTCCAGTGATGGTTTTTATCGATTCTCTGCCGTGGTTTTTATTTCACATAGCCCGAAAAGGTTTTGGGACCACTACTATTTTTCGGTCACATCCCATCGCTTATGTGGGTGGCCACAACATAATCGTAAACGGGATGGACGTTTGTGCAGTCAAAATATAACATTTTAAAAAGAATAATCTTCAAAATGTTTGCATTTCTGAATACGTTATGTTTTTATATCCAGTTATCTCTTGTTGTTATCTCTTTGTAGGCTAGTTCTGTACCCTCTAGGCACGGTTTAAGCAAGTTTGCATAAATGTTTTTTTTCTGTACTGTCTGTTTTACTTTATTTCCAGTGATTTGTTTGGCAAGAGCGACTCCAACACTTTATATACAAGAAACAGAAAGTTCTATTCCAAAATATTGTATATGTTTTTGTACGCCTATAAATATTCACAAAGCCTAATTTCTGGAGTGCTGTTAAGGTAGTTTTTTTCGTAAAATGCGTCATAAGGAGCGTATAATCCATTACTTGTAAACGAGTTTCTATTTCTGTTCGTCGATACTATTTCAGTTCATGTGTCATAAACGAAGTTAAATGTTTTAAATTAGTGACATTGTATTTTTTTGTGATCAGTTTTGCATATTAAACTTTTATTATTGACTTTTAAACCTTAGCGTCAGTGTATTCCAGAACTNAAAATAACACATCGTTTATCAAATTAAGGACAATGTCTGAAGTCCTGAAGGTCAGGTCTCTTTCCATGTTGATAAGAGTGCGACATTACAGGTATCAAATGTCGAAACGTCTAGGTCACTGGCGACTGCCAGTGAATTTTCTCACCGTGTTCCAAAATNGTCACTGGCGACTGCCAGTGAATTTTCTCACCGTGTTCCAAAATATTCCAGTGATGGTTTTTATCGATTCTCTGCCGTGGTTTTTATTTCACATAGCCCGAAAAGGTTTTGGGACCACTACTATTTTTCGGTCACATCCCATCGCTTATGTGGGTGGCCACAACATAATCGTAAACGGGATGGACTTTTGTGCAGTCAAAATATAACATTTTAAAAAGAATAATCTTCAAAATGTTTGCATTTCTGAATACGTTATGTTTTTATATCCAGTTATCTCTTGTTGTTATCTCTTTGTAGGCTAGTTCTGTACCCTCTAGGCACGGTTTAAGCAAGTTTGCATAAATGTTTTTTTTCTGTATTGTCTGTTTTACTTTATTTCCAGTGATTTTTTTGGCAAGAGCGACTCCAGCACTTTATATACAAGAAACAGAAAGTTCTATTCCAAAATATTGTATATGGTTTTGTACGCCTATAAATATTCACAAAGCCTAATTTCTGGAGTGCTGTTAAGGTAGTTTTTTTCGTAAAATGCGTNGTTTTGTACGCCTATAAATATTCACAAAGCCTAATTTCTGGAGTGCTGTTAAGGTAGTTTTTTTCGTAAAATGCGTCATAAGGAGCGTATAATCCATTACTTGTAAACGAGTTTCTATTTCTGTTCGTCGATACTATTTCAGTTCATGTGTCATAAACGAAGTTAAATGTTTTAAATTAGTGACATTGTATTTTTTTGTGATCAGTTTTGCATATTAAACTTTTATTATTGACTTTTAAACCTTAGCGTCAGTGTATTCCAGAACTTAATTTTTTTTACTACAATTTCGTTTATTTTCTCCCTCCATCTTAACCCGTGTTATCTACATCAATCAATCCTCTTCATTGATGATTTTCTCTAGTGAACTTTTCGGGTATATGAAATGAATATAACTGCCAACTCAGTGCATATATACTTGTAAACAAATTTTTACGGCTTTGTGGGCGCACTGCGTCAAACTTAAGATAATAATAATTCTGAGTGCCACAAGTAACAGATAAAGGATCCTGTTTTTATTACATATTTATCAACTACGCCTTTATTTCAAAATTTGCTGAGGGTTAGCTACGTTATATTCGGAATGTTATATGGTAGGCTAAGTAAACTTAAACAAAAAACAAGGGAAAACGATTAAATAAAACTACATCTGGAACCATGACCAAAATCTGGTTATAAGCAACAAAACTACTCACTCATAAAAACCAAGATTTGGATATAAAATATTAAGGCATAGAAAAATAACGAAATAAGAGATGCATACATATTAGATGGTATTTCTGTTAGTTCCAACGATAGCAGTTTAACAATGGTATACGATGCTGCAGAGAGCAGGTTTTTCTCCTCACCGGACTACGAGCGGGAATACTAAGCGGCAGGTATCAAGGCACCTGTTCCATCAAGACTGGTAGTCCTAGCACGCAGCTCTGCGGTCGCCTTCTTGTGCGTTTGATTTCAGCAGCCGCCGCGGCTGCTGTCTGTGTCTGTGGCCTGGATGTGCTTTGCGCATCTCCTCACTCCACAGTAATTTTCGTCGTTGTTGGGACGCCACCCCTTTATCAATGATAACCGCACTCAACAACGACGTGCAATAACCAGTCAGCGAACTGCTGGTTGGCAAGAGCCGCATCCTCTTCCCTCTTCGAACTTGCCCAGCTGTTCTGGATTGTCTGGTCTGTTACCAGATGATTGACGAGCCTCGGGTTATGAGACACTCACTATCTTGTCCTGTAAGTGCTTAACCGGTATTNTCTGTTACCAGATGATTGACGAGCCTCGGGTTATGAGACACTCACTATCTTGTCCTGTAAGTGCTTAACCGGTATTACTAAATAGCTAGAGAAAAACCCTGGCAATCACCAGACTTTTATTTGACGTGAAGACCTCTTTAAATTAAGCCCCCCACATCGGGTACCAGGGCGGAAACAGCGATGCAGCGTTCGAAGGGCAATTGACTCCGACACTATAATTTCGTGAATAATTACACGATTGAAATAAATTTTNTCTGTTACCAGATGATTGACGAGCCTCGGGTTATGAGACACTCACTATCTTGTCCTGTAAGTGCTTAACCGGTATTGCTAAATAGCTAGAGAAAAACCCTGGCAATCACCAGACTTTTATTTTACGTGAAGACCTCTTTAAATTAAGCCCCCCACATCGGGTACCAGGGCGGAAACAGCGATGCAGCGTTCGAAGGGCAATTGACTCCGACACTATAATTTCGTGAATAATTACACGATTGAAATAAATTTTATCTCATCTGACCAGGCATGCGACTTCGATGCTAACATGATTTTGAGTTGACAACGCGCATGCGTGAGGTGTGGGTGGGGGCCTCGCGGCGATTTGCGGCAATTTTGTGCTTGAGCGAAAATTTTAGGAAAGTATGTCTCGCGACTCCGATGTGATAGCGCGCAGATTTCTGTTCCGAACGAAGTATATCGCCTACTTCTGTCGAATTAACCCACAAAAGCCAAGAATTCATTTCGTTACTTTCATTAAATTCCTATATCCCAAATAAACTATTACCTCTTTAACAAAGACGTAGGATTGACTTAAAACCCACGGCTGTGTCTCTGACACAGCCAAGAGGCTTGCATACATACTGATGACTAACTTATTTTTTACTTTTATAAAAAATTCATATCATCAATGTTATCGATTCTACACCGAATTTAAAGCAAATTACCGTCTCTTCCACTTAATCACATAATAGTTATATTTTAGGTTATGACCATTATTTATATTGACGATTTACAGAACATTTTACATTTATAAGTTAATCACGTGATCTCAAGATCGCAGAGAATATTTCTGGATAAGGAGTAAAGCCACAACGTTTGTTATTCAGATAATAATTTAAACTGGGGATTATTGATATCTTATTCGAAAAGATTTCCGCTCATTCATTCCTCTTGTACCGAAAATATAGGAAAACATGCTGCAATGCCTAATGAATATCATAATGGTAACTTTTATGCGATGTCTTCTTAAAAATAATTAAAGATAGCGTAAATACCAAGCGGCTGTGAGTTTTTACCGAATAGATTTTTTTTTTACAAACTGAAATCTGAGAAGTTTTTATAATTCATTATGTGATCATGAATTCTTCAAACGAATTAATACATTATTTCGAAATGGAGACACACAAATAGAGGTGTGCCGTTTTCGGCAGACAAGATTATTATGTTTAACATACTGACAGAAAAGAAATGGGTTTCATAAGCAGACAATGACGACGAGAATGAAACATACCTAAATGCTTTGCTATATGAATAGTGAATGACACATTAAAATTATATGATATTCTTAGACAAAAATTGGTAGCACAGGAGCAACAAAAGGTTTGAATGAGCTTCTATCTTGTTTTAATATAATATATTCGATTTGATTTAAATTTTTAAACACCATTCGTTTATTAACTGCTGCAAAGAAAATTTCAAATGTAAAAAAATGTTTNTGATTTGATTTAAATTTTTAAACACCATTCGTTTATTAACTGCTGCAAAGAAAATTTCAAATGTAAAAAAATGTTTTATGTTAATTACATTATTAAAATGTTTATACAATATTGGGTTTTTCCATGTTTTCAGATAAACATTGTTAATAGTAGAATTGATGTATTCGAAATAGGCATGTGCTAAAACTATATGTTTAATTTTATGTTTTATGCACCGCAAGACAATAACAATGCAATATTTACTTTATTGTAGCACTAGGCTAGCGTTGGTGTATCCTGCACTGATTCTAAAATTCACTTTTACTAATTTTCTTTCATTTTTTATATAACAGGTATTTGCTGAAATTCTAAAAAAAAAACCTGTTGACTGTGGGGATTGATTATTTTTTGGCAGGAGCGACTTTTCTGATAACATATGCTGGAAAAATTAAAAAATCATTGATTAGAGGAGTTATGTAGTTATCGTTCGCCGTAGTAACACAAAGAAACGAAAGTGCGACTGTCGATCGACGGCCGAGTGTAGAGAATGTTATCGAGTCCAGTGTGGACTGATGAATGGTAATAATTGCGTGCACCGGCTCGGGGTGGCTTTCCAGGCACGAACGGAAGCAGCAGGACTGGTTCGTTATCTGGCTGGCCAGCTCGGACGGTGGCCGGCCAGAAAAATGCCCCGCCGCCGGACCATATGTTACCGAGGGAACAATGCGAAAGCTTTCGGCCATCACGACGGCAGTTATCACGCGGGGGTTTTAAAAAAAAGTTATAATATTTCCGCGCGGCACAAGAGGACGTCGCTACTACCGGGGGGCAGGGCTACCTCCACGGCAGCTACGACACGGCACTGCAAATTACCTCAACTATCTGGCATCGCCGTAATGGCGAGCCACCGGCATGCGCGGCCCGACTACCTCCAGGGACGTCAATTCTCGCGGCGTGTGGTGCCTACCTTCAGTGTTGCCAACTGGAAACTGTTTACCACCAGTTTTACCCTACTTTGGAACACACGCCTATAGGCTGTTCACACACAGTGTACCGAGCACCTTGCTTAGGATTTACTTTTATCCTCAAATTAGTGCCCTTCTTCCATTTGTAAAACTAACTTTGATCACCGGGGGATCGTTAAGGGTAAGTGAGTGAAGAGATGTGTGCGGCTNACCTCCAGGGACGTCGCGGCGTGTGGTGCCTACCTTCAGTGTTGCCAACTGGAAACTGTTTACCACCAGTTGTACCCTACTTTGGAACACACGCCAATAGGCTGTTCACACACAGTGTACCGAGCACCTTGCTTAGGATTTACTTTTATCCTCAAATTAGTGCCTNCACACAGTGTACCGAGCACCTTGCTTAGGATTTACTTTTATCCTCAAATTAGTGCCTTTCTTCCATTTGTAAAACTAACTTTGATCACCGGGGGATCGTTAAGGGTAAGTGAGTGAAGAGATGTGTGCGGCTCTGAACATCGAGGTCTCGAGAGCCGAGTATTGTTAGTAATGTAAATGTGTGACTAATATACAAGTCGTATTCTAATGTGTATAAAACCACAAACAATAATTTTAGTATCAATAAATTCAGACATTACACTCGCCGTAATACGTCAAATATTATAATCATTTATATTAATTCGCTGCTAATTTTACTGGGAGGCTGCATGTCCTCTACCATACAGTTATAGGAAGTAAACTTTTCATTACAGTGAAGAGCTTCTAGTTAACTAAGCCACTAAACTTCCCGTAAGGAGTATGATTTAATAAATTGAAAGCAATTTAACAATGTTATATACATATGTGTTAGTAACTTTAATTAAATACTCTAGAGGCGGTTCGTTTCCATACAAAATAGTGGCATTGCAAAAGGAAAACATTTAAGTTAAGCAATAAAACTGTAACGGATACTAATAACAGCTAACGTGTACAATTATAGGCATTGAGAAGGGGGGAACTTACAGATATAGACTAATTATCATTCATGCTTTTTAGATTAGAAATATGTTATAAGACTTAAGTGGAAAGAAGAGAGGGGTGTTATGGTTGATGTCTCTGCTTAATAAATCGTAGAGTATCAACACATGACACAGTGTGTCTTGAAATTCACATTTCCTAGCTGAATACTGACTTCGGGGCTTCGGTGCTTTTAGCTGGCCCGCGTTTCAAAAACACATCCTTGACTCGTAACTGATGTCCTTTGTTCGATACCGAACTCTAACGTGTCAGTGGTTTTTTTTATTTTTTGCTTGGGTAACGTGACGCACAATATCATGGTTATCTTGCCAGTGGTGGCTTTCAGAGTGCTCCGACTTCCTATCCTGTCATTATCTTGACATTTATTCAACCTACCCCTTCCTTCCTCCATTATCGAATTCTTTAGTTAAGTTGAAACTACGACAGACTCGTGTGATTCTGGTAAGTAAGCCAGTTACGCATGGCATATTCCGCACCGTAAGCTTTTAGTCGGTATATGCATAACCAACAACGCCACTGTTATCGTTACTTGACGCAGGAAGTTATAAGCAGGACACGGTGTAATAAACCTTTTAAAAACTACAATTAATACTCTAACATTGCACTACATGGATTCCACATCTGAGGCATATAATTCAAACACAACAGATCTAGACCGAACAAAATGTAAGTAATGATGAACGTTTGGCCTGAATGCCTAAGCTGAAACTTTCAGTACGTTCTTATCAGGGTGATTTTATGATGATTTATTTTGAAGGAAAGTTTCCATACCTGTAAAATTTCCGGAAATGCCAGCATTTGAAAACAGGACCTTTGGATAACTAGAACCAAGTGCCCACAATATTCACACGCCCTAACCTTTCAAGGGGCTGGTGGTGTAGTGGTCAGACTATTCCTCTCCCATTAAGACGAACAGGGTACGATTCCTGGAGGGGACACTCCCGGATTTCTGCATGTGGGGGTCGTGCCAGACGATGCCGCTGGTCGGCGGGTTTGCTCGGCGATCTCCCATTTACCCCGCCCTTGCATTCCGGCACTGCTCCATACTCACCTCACTTCACCCTGAACGGCTCTCAAGACCTCTATGTTACGAGCCGCCCAAATTTCTGAACTAAACACAACCATAACATTTGCATTTTAGTATCTTTCCCATATTTATCGATAGAGATATTTTGAAACATCCGTTATACTAAAATAATTTAGTAGCAGATAGCGATTAGCTCTTGCTACTTGCTTAATGTGACACAAAACCTATGAACCAGTTCTCATCGACGAGCATTTTGACTCCTGAAAAACGAAAATGGAACTGTCCAATTTTTTATTATGCAAGTAAAATGGTCGATGATTTGTTTAGGTAGAAAGGACAAATGACAGGCTTTCAATCATATCCTGAAACAGTAAATATTATGGGATTCGCGTGATGAGAAATGTCGGTTTTATTGAAATCGTAGGGATATCTGGGATAGTTTCGTAATAAGAGGGCCTGGCCGATTATTTACCCACTCCTTAATGTCCAATTTTTCCCTACTAAGACCTTGTTGCTGTTCCGGACACTCAAAACATCGAATAAATAAATAAGATGAAATCAGGATATTACAGAAGGTAGGAAGGTATGTTTAAGTCTCGTTGAAGGTCAGGTATTAAAAGACGGAACGAGTGGCTTAAAGAATCAGGAACGGGAATGGAATCGGCCATGGCCTTTATTAGCTAACGAACTCGGCAGTCACTCGCAGTGATTTTGGAAAACCACGAAAAACTGAAGTCACGATGGATGGGCTGGGAATCGAAGACGAGTCCAGTTTATTTCTACTGCGCTTTCTTACTCGGTACCTGCATGCAACATTTTGTGATTAATCAACATCAGATAAATTCACTAACAACTGACTTGACCACAATGAGTAATTAGCCACCAGGACTATGTTGATGTGCCAGATTTGCTATGAACGTACGGTAGCTAGCGTTGGCTGCTAATGTTAAGTCTAGCATGACAGAGGTCTTACTGGAGGGTGGACGAAGGAAGAATCACGGCTGTTGCGAAATCGCGAGGCTCAGAGCGAGAAGAGTTCTCCAGAGATGATTTGGAAACACTACCGGCAACAGGCTGGCCGACTGCACGTGGATTCTTCAGACGATACTGCCGATATTTCCTTGCCTTGAGCGCTGCAATTAGGAGCTCCTTGTAATCACGAGCCCATGAAGTTGTTTAGATTTTTCGGGGAAACTTGAACACGTTGCTGCATTGTTTTATATCTAAATGTAACTAAAGTTCGGTGATGAGGTATACGCACTCTTGGGTACTCTTCAGCGTGATAAAAAATTTGTTTTTACTCGCCAGTTTGCATTCTGTAATGTAACAGACATCGCCGAAGTACCTACATTAAGAAGACATTTTGCTGTCAGGTGACTTATACCACGTTTTCTTATTGGTTAGTCTGTTTGGCCACTATGGGACGTGCCTCGCCAGACACGTTTCTGTTTGTACATTTTTTTTTACATATTTAATTGGATCTCCTTTTTATTGTCAAGTGCAACACTAATTGTTATTTTCAATGAAATTTGGGCTGCCGGCTTTTTCCATGGGGTTGTTGAGTCAAAAGTGTATTAATAATGGAGGATTGGGTAAGCGATCTTCAGATTGTGCTACGTATTTCACAGCTATTGGTACTCGTGATTAAGTTATTTATTAAGATTTTATTCAGGATGTAATATTTCGCTTGTACTAGAAGTCCTTCGTATTGTTACAAGATGCCAGAGGGGCGTATTCGTGATCGTGTGGGATGTAGGTCATAATAAAAATAAAACAACTTAATTTGATTTTTAATTTATTTACACAGCTATTATTTACAACATTAATTATCTAAAAATTTTAAATTCTTTCTCAAAGTCTCTGTTTGGTTATAATCAATTAAACCACACTCATTATTATGACATGTTCATGCTTTCTGTGGCCATCATTTGAAATGTCATTCACTCACGCATCCTGTCCAATAGTACAGCCTGCCAGTCACACCCTTCACTGTACCGATGCTCGCAGTCGCAGATTTTCCTCTCGCTGGTCACTTCCGGTGCCACTCGTTGCTCTTCTGGCCTGTAGTATATCACTTAAAGCCGCGAAATCACCCAAACTCCCGATTCTCATTAACTTCCGGCTCGCGGAGGCCCAGCGTGCTTTTATTGCTTCAGTCATCCGATCTGGAAGGTATGCCGCACCCCGAGTCACTCTGAGCGAGTCTAATGTTTCAATTGATAGGGTTTACTAACGTAACATATTAGGAGGGCCGTCATTTTGAAAATAAGTGTCTGGGCCTCTTAAAACATGTACGTTTGCATGGCCTACCGTAGCGCTACTTGTGTGAAGAATTGGGTGGAAATTGGCTGTTTGATACCGGATATATGGCATGAAAAACTTTATTTTCTTATTTGACGAGGTCGTAAGAAAAAGCTAGAAAAAGAGGCTCTATAAACGATGCTTGTAATGTTTATTGTCTAGGTACAAATTTTGGTTAAAAGTCGTTAAATTGTTAAAAATATGCGGCAAAGTTACTTAAACTGTTTATTATACCGCCATTTTGAACATTGATGTCTAACCCGTATAAGTAATGAAAAATTACATGGATTTCTGTAGCTTTTATGGTGTGCATATTTGGTACAAATTAGTTGAAATGTCCCAGTGTAACATTTGGTGGGAATCGGTTGATTAGTCCTCGAGATATGGCATAAAATCTCCATTACTTTCATATGGCGATCTTCATAAATGGAGGAAAAAAAGTAATGTAGTAGCACATTCGATGAATATATACTGTCAATATACAAAGTTAAGTTAAAATATATTTCATAGCTTCGCATACATAGAACACAAAACTTAAAGGGGTTTTTCAGTCGACATTTTGAAAATAAATGTGTCTCACTGGAAAAAAATATACATATATATTAATATGGCCTACCACAGTACAACATTTTCGCCAAATTTAGTAAGAACAGGTTAATTGTTTACCGAGATATGAGATAATTTTTTTGGTAGGGTTATCATATGCAATGGCATAGAAATGAGGCTGTGTATAGACATATATGATGGCTGTAGTAGGCACTGTCAGAATAAAAAGTAAAGTTGGAATTGGTTTCGTTGATAAAATATAATGAGCTAAAATATTTCAATTGCCACCATCTTGAAAATAATTGCCTTAACAACTTTAAACATACCAGTTTACATTACCCGCTGCAGCACTATTTTTTGACAAATTTGTTAGGAATGTGTCGATTGTTCCTCGAGATATGGCATAAAATGTATTTATTCGCATGGCAATATCTTACAATATGGAAGACAACATATATTTCTTGTAGATACAGTAAATAATTGTAATATATACTGCCAGCATAATAAGTTAAGTTAAAATTGATTTCATATTTTCGTCGATATAGCATTGAAAGCTAAAAATTGCTATATGGCCACCACTTTAAATTAGGTACCTGACATGCTTTAAACATATCACTTAACATCATATGTATCAGTACTACTTGTTTGCCAAATTTGGTAGGATCGGTTAGATTTTGACCGAGATATGACATAGTAATTTAACTTATTTGTTTGGCGCTATCTCCAAATGGCCGAGAAACGTGGTTTTGTTATGTTATATAAGATGCTTGTAATATATACTTTAAGTATACAAAATTT